>CAUYRT010057298.1:0-29592 GCA_963574885.1 Lepilemur ruficaudatus
TCCACTCATGTATTGATGGGCACTTGGGTTGTTTCCACATCTTTGCAATTCTGAATTTTGCTGCTATAAACATTCTAGTGCAGATGTCTTTTTTATAGAATGTCTTTTTTTCCCTTGGATAGATGCCCAGTAATGGGATTGCTGGATCAAATGGTAGTTCTACTTGTAGCTCTTTGAGGTATCTCCATATTACTTTCCATAGAGGTTGTACTAGTTTGCAGTCCCACCAGCAGTGTCTGAGTGTTCCTGTCTCTCCACACCAGCATTTATTGTTTTGGGACTTTTTGATAAAGGCCATTATCACTGGAATTAAGTGATATCTCATTGTGATTTTGATTTGCATATCCCTGGTTATCCATACCACCCTGAACATACCTGATCTTGGGAGCTAAGCAGGGTCAGGTCTGCTTAGTACTTGGATGGGAGGATCATTCTTAAGATAACAAGAATCCTGCATTGATAAAAGGACTGACTCAACTCTCAGCATCAAAGCTATAGAAATTTTAATTGCAAATAGTCATTCAGTTCTATATGTAGAAAGCACACAAATTCAATATTAGGATTTTTGCCTTTCTGCCTTGTGACTCAGATATCACCAATTTTTTCCCTCTATGTGATCTTATACATAATTAAATATAAATTGGTTGCCAGGAGAAATAGTAAATGAGACTTTACAGCGTGAATAGATGGAAAATGTAGCTGTTAGATAGTCAAGTGAGAAGAAGAGAAAAGTAAATTATTAGCTAGCTTTATTCCTATTTATCATAGAACTTTTAAGAATAGCAGGATATCAATTAAGTGCTAGATATCATCTTTCTCCACATTAAATGTGTTAACTGACACTGCATTGCTTAATCAATCTTGTTTGTTATACAGTAATTAAATGGCTGCAGAATATTTTTTTTTGAAGGTGAAAGGAACATTAGTTACCAACCAATAATAATAGTCAATGATTGTTGTAAAATTTCCTACCCTGAGTAAGAAACTTCTGTTTCATGTCCTATCTTGTGGGATGAGGAAGCTGTAAAAGAGGAAACACCAGATATAAGAGAAAGTCATATGTCCAATCAGTAGTTCTAGAATCAAAATAATGAATATAAAGTAGATTTTGCTATCTAGAAAATGACAACAACAATAATAATAGGATATATAAAATGTTAAAAATATGGTGAGTCAACCCTATGGATAGATAGTTCAGTGAAGAAACATAAGGTCATAGGTTTCATCGGGATCTTAATGCCAGAGGTGGCTTCTAAATATCCATTTTATGTAGGAGGAATTTAGGGGACATAATCTGGTTAAAAATGCAGGAGACTTGTCTTCAAACTGCATTAACTGACAAGGACTTTTTAAAATAGAATGGCTGTTTGCAAAGGCAAAGGAGGAGCCATTGATGGAGTTCACTGAGAGGTCACAACCTCTTGCTTCCACCCCAATCTCCAAAGCCACCTCTTGGTACTGCCATTAGCATGAAATGTTCAAAGATGTCCCAATGTATAAAAAATGTGCTATGGTCTCTAAAGCACTACCCAAATTATAGTCTCTTTTTGAAAAATATTAGAATCAGAAAAAAAAACTCATAAATGAAAGTGAATGCAATCTGAATCTGTGTTGAACCCATTTTTAAAGAATTGCAAGTGAAGTTTTAAGCATCCATAAGAATGTAATTATGCTTCCATTGCTTAATGTATGGACTCAAATTCTGACTTAATTATTCTGCAACTAAATTTATATGTCATTTATGTAGTAAATCTTGGCAATTGCTCTCACGCTATCATTGGAAATGTAATTAACTTGGGTTAGATAAGTTTTTACAGTGAGAACTAAATGGAATGTAATACCAAGGCATTATTTAAAAGGCAAAGGCCAAATACATCTTCTTTCTAAACTTTCTTGTTTGTTTGCAATTTCTTTTTCTAGAAGTCTAAATGCTGAGTTTGTTTTCTTTTTCTGGCTTCACATTTTTATCTGTTAATTGGAAGCTTCTCTTTTCCTTTCTTTCAAAGGGAAAGAGTTCTACTCTTGGTATTACAGTTTTACTAAGAATCCAGTTTGTTTTTGAGAGAGAGGCTTTTCTGCTTGTGATAAAGCTGTTTGATTCAGTTTTCAAAGCCAAGTGTTCTTTGTTTTACTATAGTTAACTATTGAATTGCTTTCTTTTTGTAATTTGTAACTAAGACTTCCCTAGAAGAAACATTCTACTGAAACTAGAAATTGCATTTTTATGACCTGCTGAGAAATGATGATGCCCTTATTAATTTTCGTATGAAATCTCAAATGATAATTAAAGAAAAATAGATAAAATAAAAAGGATGATTCTAGGCACTGTGTCCAGTCTCAATTTTAAGTTTATTGAGACTATATTGATTGATAATGTCTTAGTCTGCTTGGACTGTCATAACAAAACACCATTGACCGGGTGGCTTAAACAATCGAGTTTATTGCTTATAGTTACGGAGGCTGGAAGATCAGGGTCAAGGTACCAGCAAAGTAGGTTTCATTCTGAGGTTTCTTCTTGTGGCTCTAGGCAGCCACTGTTTCACTCTGCTCACATGACCTCTTCTTTGTGCATGTACTGTGATATCTCGTTTTCTCTCCCTCCCTCTCTCCCTCTCTCCTTGTCCCTCTGTTTCTATCTCTCTCCTTCTCTTATAATAAAGACACTAATCCCATCACAAAGGCCCCACCTTCATGATCTCATATAAATATAATTATATCCCAAAGTTTCCATCTTCAAAGGCCATCAGCATATGGATTTTGTGGGGCACTATTCACTCTATAGCAGATAACAGTGTTCTTCCCACAGGTTTGAGATTTGGATAAATCATAATATCACATTGTGAGAGTTGTTAGAATCAAAAGGGAGTGACTTGTGTCAAAGGCTAACAAAACAATAAATAAATAAAGCTGGGAGGCTGAGGAGGGCGCTCACACACACATGCCTGTGATAAGAATCATTACAAAGATTCTCTGAATGGCTCTTAGACATATATGCCTGTAACAAGAACTTTTTCCAGGAACTTTTCAAACTGCAGCTAGCTACATGAGTCACAAAGACAGCTAGCCGATTGTACAAGAACATTTGCCTTACACACTGTCTCCACTAGTGAACTGGCTTAAACTCTCGAGATAAGCCCCTGTAACCAATGTTCTCTTTCTTTCAAACAAATTACATGCACTTTTCCTGCTTGCCTTTAAAAACTTCCCCTCTCCCCAATTTCTTTGGATACGGCTATGGTCCCTACACTCCGTATATCTCCAGTTTGAAAATCCCCTATGCATTTCTGAATAAACTCATTATCTTTGGAAAATCTTTCTCTGTTTGTTATTTAGGTTGACAATATCAAGATTATATAATGTAATCTTTGGTCATCATAAGTTAATGTTCCTGTTTCTTGTTCAGTGGGCAAGTGATATTTCACCTTTTAAAGATGATAAAAATTCATAGGACTAATTTTTTGAAGTTTGGGGTTTATTTTCATGTTTTTCCCACTTACTCTTTGTAGACTTAAGGATATACTAACACAGATTTCTTACATTTACCTCACATTTAACTATTATTTGTTTTGGTTAGGCTTTCTGCCAGATGCTGTCTCATAAGTAAACATGAAGACAAATAAAAGGAAATCATATATACGTGTATATATATACACACACATACATAAATTCCAGGTAAACTATAGATAAAATGTGAAATGTAATACAACAAATCTTCTAGAAAATAACACAGATGAGTAAATTCATGATCCTAAGGTCCATATTTGTTATTCATAGAATGTATAAAGAGTTTCAAAAAAATCAATGAAAAAATGCCAATAACTTGCAAAAAGAGATGTCCAAATGGCCAATAAACATAAAAATGTTCTCAAAATCATTTTTATAGAGGGGAAAAAAACCCCAAAAAGCACAATTAGATATCACTGCACACCAAATAAAATAGCTAAATTGAAAAATATGATAATGCTAAGGGTTGGCAGATATATAGTGCAACTGAAATTCTCATACCTGGGTGGTGTGAGTATACGTGGGTTCTGATTATTTAAGACAATTTTTTTTACCAGTATACATTGAGGCATATCATATGTCTACCGTATGAACCAGAAATTCCACATAAGAATATGCCTACAGAAATGCATGCTAATGTTCACACAAAGTTGGATCATGATTACTTATAACAACACTCCTTGCAATATCCTAAACTGAAAAAAAAACCTCAAACATTTATTCATATTAGAATGTATAAATTAATTGTAGTACATCTAAGCAGTGGAAGCTCACAGCAATGAATACAGTACTTCTACAAACTGCTGCTACAAACAACATAGATGACATTTTTAAACATAACATTGAAGAGAAAAAGCTGTGTACACCTTTTGATTCCATTTTCATAAAGTTCAAATAGATAAAGCCACACTATGGTATTCAAATCAGGAGAGTGTTATTATACCTTCAGGGTAGTGGGTAGGGACAGCAAGAACATGAGAAGGGACACCTAGAGGCCTTCTGATTTAGGGTCAGTATTCAGCAAAAGCCTTCTGAAGAGGACGGACGGATGGATAAATAACCAACACATAAAACAATTAAATTTACATAGCACTCTCCAACTTACAAATTAATTCTATAAATATCACATACTTTAATGTACAATACAGTATTTGATCTGCTAATGTAGATGATAGTTAAGATGGATGGTGCACACATTAGACCTGAGTTCACAGTTTGAGGTGTTTCTCAACAACTTACTCATTTCACAAATATTGATTTAGTTGACACTGTGAGCTAGCCTTTGTGTTGGCAATTGCTATACAATAATGAGAAAGGCAGATATGACTCCTGTCCTTATAAAGCTGATAATCTCATAAAGAAGGAAGGCAAAACAGATTGCCGATACCATAACATAAAGGCTGTGCTGTAAATGCCAGACCCTCCCCCAACCACCCATGTGAATTTTGATAAAGTTTCTGATCTTAAATCTCTTCATCTGTAAAATAGAACTATTAACACTTACCTCATATGGATAGTATAGAGATTAACCAAAAGCATACGTGAAAAGCTCCACATATCCTATGGTCCTGGGTAAATCCTAATGGAGTTCCATTTCCTTTCTCTTCAAATACAAAGAATGTCTCATGCATGTGTATCTCATGGTGCATCCCAGCCTAAAAGATTTCTGCAGATGGAGGTTAATTCAACGTTTCCTCAAAATTGACTGCACAGTTCTCAGACTGGGACTTTCTTATATCAGGTGTTAAATTTTTGTCAGAATGCGAATATGACATATTTCTTGAGAGTCCAAGGCTGAAAGGGCCAACTGCTAACCTTTGCTATTTCTTTAGGATAATGGATAATCTTTTCACTTTGTACTCATATCTCTTAAAAAGAAATTATCTTTTGTGAGTTTTGTGCAACTGAAAAGTAGCAAAACAATTTGAATTTACAAATACATCTCTGAGAAATGAAAAAGTAAATGGTCCACTTAGATATTAAGGTGGTATTTCTGCACTTAAGCAACTAACGTTAAATAAATATAGGAAAGTTAAAATTAGTTTTTCTTCCGATGAATCAAAAACTATGGCTCATCGACAGGATACTATTAAATTTTTTTTTTGCATTGTATTACTATTTTCTTGGCTATTTTAGATGTCCAGTAGTATCATCTTGAACAACTTTGAGACTAGTCAAATAAAGTGCAGCTTTATAAGTGGATCGCTTTATAAGTGACTTTTTATTTTTTGCCTAGAAATAGAATTGCTTCCCTAGTTGACTATTTGAAACAAAATTTCAAAGGAAAAATCTCTAAAATGTTATTTTTATGAAATATTTGTATGTTTTCCTTATTATACTCAGAGAAGTATTGGCTATGGAAAACATAAAAATAGATTTGCCTGATCTGTGAAGTGGAAAAATTAGAGACAAATAAACAATTTTCTTCTCAGTGCTGGCTTTCCTAATTGCCTCTTTTAAGTGTATGAACAGTAAAGATGTAAAAACAAATTAACCGCCTAAACCTGGAGCTTTTAAGCAGGTGTGCATGGGGATGAGGGTGGGATAGAGAAGACTGAGCATGTGGACATTCAGAAATGTCTTTATTTTGCTTTCACTCTTTATTGTGACTTAATTGGGTTTAAAATTCTAAATTAAATTCTGTTGGGGAGTTAAATGCTATGTCTTATCTTCTACCCACTGGTTACTGCCGATGAGAAAGCAGATATTAACCTACTTTTGCTTTTATATAGATAACTTGTCATCTCCTAATTTTGAAAACCTAAAGGTTATTTTCCTCTATGGTAGTCTATAATTTAATCGATGTTCTGTGATTTATGGGTCCTTTTCCATTTTCATTTATTCTGCTCAGCACCTGTGGGCCCTCTCAACATGTAGACTTGTTTCTTCAGCTCTGAAAAATGGTCCTCTATTATTTCTTTGGTTATTTATCTCTCCTCCACTTCTTCTGTTCTCTCTTCTGAATGGAGATTGGTTTTCCAAACCCCTTGCTTTTCTGTCATGTTATCTTTCTGTTTGTCTTTTTTTTCCATGTTTTGAAATTTTTTTCTCTCTTCTTTGGTTTTTATTTATTTATTTAATTTATTCAGGATATTACAGGAATACAAACATTTTGGTTACATGTAATGCATTTGCCCCGCCCAAGCCAGGGCTACAAGCATGTCCCTCTCCCATACAGTGCGTTCTGCTTCCATTGTTGTGGCTTTGCCCTCCTCTCCAGACTGGCACCCAATGAGTATTACCACCATGTGAACACCTTAGGGTTGGTCAGTTAGTTCCAATGTGATGGCAAGTACATGTGGTGCATGTTTTTTGGTCCTTGTGATACCTCACTTTGAAAGATGAGCTCAATTTTGGTTTTCATTTCACTGAGGGGAGATCTTCAGCCCTGTTTGCTTCTTTTCCATACCAACCTGTTCCAAGGAAGTAATATCTTCTAAAATCTCTCTGGGAATATGAGTGGAACATGCCTAAACCCTTTTTTGTTTACTGAGGCAGGTCTTTCAGCTTGTTTATATATGTGTGTGTGTATATATGTATGTATTTTTTTTAACAATTCATCCTTTATATTTGTGAAGCTACTTTTTAAAAATTCAAATATCTAGTCATACTTAATTACCTATTTATATTTATTATTGAAGACTTATGTTGACTTCATAGACAAGGCTTCCCGCTGCTACACCGTGAGGCAACATTTTAGGTTGCTTGAATGCAGAGTATGAAGGCAGCCTGTCCACCAAATGTAAAACAAGGATGGATCCTAGGAACCCTACTAAGCAAACTTATCCCCTCTAAACAGATTTTTGAAAATATATATTTCTACAGTTTGAATTCATCCCTCACAAAGCGTATGTTGGAAACTTAGTCCCCAGTGCAGCAGTGTTGAGAGTCGGGATCTGCAAGAAGCAATTAGTTCATGAGGGCTCTGCCCTCATCGATGAATTAATGCTATTGTGTTGGAGTGGGTGACTGGTAAGAGGAGGTTAGTCCCCTTCTCTCTCTCTGGAGCTCATGCTCTTATCCTTTCACCTTCCACATTAGGTTGACAGCAAGAAGGCCCTCACCAGATGCGGGCCCCTCAACCTTGGACTTCTGAGTCTCCAGAACTGTAAGACATATCTCTGCTCTTTATAAATTACCTAGTCTCAGGTATTCTGTTGTAGCAACCCAAAATGGCTAAGACATATATTAACTATATTCTTCTTAGGGTAGGACTTCTAGCCATGGCAATATAAAGAGTCCAAGGAATATGCTCTGTAAAATATAAATATAAAACTGGAAAAAAATTTGCAAAATAACCATTTCAGTGCTCTGGAGATTGATTTAGGCAAATAACAAATTCAGAAGTGTTTATTCATGAAAATCTGCTAGAACTTAGAGTAAGAACCATGGGAGTCTATAGCCTAAGTTTTGCTGCCATTGGAGTCAGATTTAATTTGGAGCAGAAAATGAAAACCCATGCTCACTGACATTTTGGGGAAAAGTAGACAAGTTATTAGAAACCAAATATGGACAATGCATAGCTCTGTTAGCTTGAGGTTGTGTGCTCTCTTAGGGTGAGAAGCAAACCAGGCAGATATTTAACAGAGATCCAGGAGCTGAGAGCCATAGAAAAATCAGACAAGCTCCCAATATACTCCTGACTAATGGGAAACTGCATGAATGAGAAGGGGAGACCTGAAGACTTGCATTACCTGGTTCTCAGATCTATTACAAATACTGTGGTTTTGGAGAAAGCACAGATACATAGAACAACAAAACGCAATATGGAGTGCAGAGGCAGACTTACACATAAATAGTCAATTGATTTCCAACAAAAGTGAAAAGGAATTCGAATGAATAAATGATAGTCTTTTCAACAAAGATGCTGGAATAAGTGTATATCCATATGTAGAAACCATGATGAAACTCTATCTGTAAATCATACCCTATAAAAATTAACTCAAAATGGAATTTCAATCTAAATATAAAAAGGGAACATCGATGAAAATGTTTCTGACCTTTGGTTAGGGAAAAATTTTTAGAGAGGACATAAAAAGAACAATTTCTGAAATAAAGTTTGGTAAATATGACCTCATGATTGTGATGTTTAGTTTTAGATGTCAACTCATCTGAATTAAGGAATACTTAGACAACTGGCAAAGCATTATTTCTGGGTGTGTTTGAGGGTGTTTCTAGAGAAGATTGGCATGTGAGTCAGTGGACTGAGTAGGGAGGATCTGTCCCCAAAGTGAGCAGGTTCTAGCCAATCAGCTGGGGGTCCAGACAGAACAAAGGGGCAGAGGAAAGGTGAATTCTTCCTCTCTTTCTCTCCTGGAGTTAGGAAATCTTTCTTCACTTGCCCTTGGACATCCAAACTTAAGGCTCTCTGGCCCTTGGACTCTGTGATTTACACCAGCAGTCTCCCAGGTTCTCAGGCCTTCAGCTTTGAACTGAAAGTTGCACTGTCAGTTTCCATGGTTCTGGGGCTCTTGGACTTGAATTGAGCTGGGCTATGGGCATTACAGGGTCTCCAGCTTGTAGACAGCTTGTCATTGGACTTCTCAACCTCCATAACCATGTAAATCAATTCTCCTAATAAATCCCCTCTTATGTATTGATCTATCTATGTATCTGTTTCAGCTCCTATTGATCTGTCTCTCTGGAGAAACTTGACCACTATAATGACCCCAGATTAGAACCTTTCCTCTTCAGAAGATACCTTTAGAAAAATGGAAAGACAAGCTATGAATGGGGAGAAAATATTTGAATATTATATACCTAAAAAATAATTTGTAGTTGAAATATATAAAGAACTCTTACAACTCACTAATAAGGAGGCAAACAGCTCAATTAAAACTTGAGTAAAATAGTTGAATATACACTTCATCAAAGATGTTGTAAAGATTAAATATATATGTGAATTACCAATAAGCACAGGAAAAGACTTTCAACATCAGTAGTTATTAGAGCAATGCAAATTAAGACTACTATGTGATACATCTATGTACCGTCTACAGTGGGTATGATGTCTTTCAGAAGACTGAAAATATTAAGTTTTGGTGAGTGTTTATAAGTATTGGAACCCTTATACATTGCTGCTGGGAATATAAAACGGTACACACAGTTTGAATAACAGGTTGGCAGTTTCTGAAAACATTAAACATGTATTTACCATAAAATCTAACAATTCAACTTTTAGGTAACTACGCAGAAAAAATGAAAATATATGTTCTCAAAAGGAATGATAGGCAAATGCCCTAGCAGTATTATTGATAATAGCTTTAAACTGGAAATGATCTAAACGCCCATCAATGAATAACCAAAATGTGGCATATTTATACAATGGAATACTATTCAGCAATAGAAAGAATGAACTACTGATACACACTACAGTTTGAATGAATTTCATAATGTTATGCCAGTGAAAGAAGCCAAACTTGAAAAATCACATATTGTATGATTTGAGTGATGTGAAACGGCTAGAGAATGTAAAGCTGTAGAGAGAGTAGGCATTATCAATATTTTCCTGGAATTGAGGAAGGGAGTGAGGATGGACTGAAAACAGATACCAGGAAATTTTGGGGAATTATGGCTATATTTTAAAACTGGATTTTACTGATGATTACATGATTACACAACTTTGTAAATTTATTAAAAGACAGAGAATTACTTATATTAGGTGGAATTTATGGAATGTAAATAAAACTTCTATAAGAAGAAAAGTATTTTCCTACTCCAACCTGCAGTAAAGGGTTTTATTACTTTTTTATTTTTTAATTTGGAGCTAGAGTATAGGGGGAGAACATTGAGGAAACTTTGCTGGACACCATTTCCAACATAGAGTTTCAATAAATTATGAAACCATGCTAGTCAATTTATTAACACAAGTGTTTATTTAGTAGAAAACAGTCAACATACCAGTTTATGCATCTGGTGATAGCAAATTCTAACCATAGGAAAAAAATGGAAGAAAATGGCCTTGAATATTGTGTGAGCAAGCCCATACTTAGGAGACATCATTGAAAGACCACAGTTTCCACATATATGTCCGTGATTGGGAAGGATCACACAGTTTGGCAAAAGAGGACGCTGATGTTCCTGATTTTCTTGTTCCTGTCACTAAATACTATACTATAGAAATTCTACAGTTGTGTTCTGTAACATAGATGGTGATTATCATTACTTATCAATACTCAAATTTTGAAGAATAGGGATGTCAATTCCATCTGGAGGATAGATTTTGAAACAAGAAAATCTCCCTCCCCAGGATCTCTTTAATTAATTCATTTCTCACATTCACTCCCTACAGGTTGCTGGCCGTGTTTTCTTCACATAAATAAACTATGTGTTAAAGTCTCTTTGTTATAAGAGATAAAATTGATTACTTTATTATTATTCTGCTTTACTGGTCTAAAATATTATAGCCTAGTGGATTGCTGTCATCTTATTAATTATAGATTAATTTAATTTATGAAGGTTGAATGCATTCACTGGTTTTCTTTAATTAATTGTTTAGATATATTGCGAGAATAGTCTTTTATGATGATGATGATGTGGGCTAATGACACAGCCTTTCATTGTTGGAGACCAGCTCTTGAATTAGATGAGAGCCATAAATGTGAATCACATCTTGTTTTTGTTGCCACTCATATGTTCTGATACTAACTTAGTCAGTTGGCTTATCACAAAGAAAAAGTTGAGGGGAGTTTCCTGAGATCTGCCTACAGGAAAGTTATAGAAAATGTTCTCCACCTTTGGTGGACTCTGAACTCTGTGTTAGTCCTGTTATCTGACTGTCCACAGTATTTTGAGATCATATCCTGGCTCCAGGCATATATCATATCCTGGCTCTGGGAGCAGGTGCATATAACTTGCATGATCTTGCACGAGTTACTTCAACACTGGGGCTTCAGTGTGTTCATCTGTAAATTGGGGGGACAATTGTAATTATCTCAAAGGTTGGTGTCTTTGTGCTGCTATAACAAAATACCAGAGCCTGGGTAATATATAAATGAAAATTTATTGTTCACAGTTATGGAGGCTGGTTAGTCAAAGAGCAAGACTAGACAGGCTAGACAGGTTCAGTGTCTGGTGAGGGATCAATCTTTGATTCCATGTTGGCACCTTGAATGCTGTGTCCTCTGGAGGTGACAGATGCTGTGTCCTCCCATGGCATAAGGGACAGAAAGGTAAAAAGGAACTAGCTAGTTCCCCCAGCCCTTTTACAGGGTTACTGATTTTCATAAAAGGAGGCTTCATGACTTAATCACCTCCTAAAGGTTCTATCTTTTAATACTATCACATTGGCAATTAAGTTTCAACATATGAATTGGGGGGTACACATTCAAACCATAGTAGTTGGTGATAGGGTTAAATAAAATCACAAATACAAAGTGGCTAAAGCAGTGCCTAACACATAGCTACATGCTCACTGGGGGTTAGTTGCATCGTTGCTGTTGTTGCTTTTATGATTATTGACCAATCCTTTTAGAGCCCCCTTTAACACTCTGCAATTCTCCCCATTTCTCCCATTCATTCTTCTGTGAGTCTAGGATTCTTGTATACGCTTTTACCTGGACCTAAAAATGCCAAAGATGGATTTGTAATAACTTAAGTGTCTAAAACATCATTTTATTTTCATGCTGTTTAAATGGACTTTTTAAAATGTGAAAAGTGTTTTCTTTCTATTTCATTGACTATGCCATGACTCAGTTTCCATGCCAACATGCCTAAGAGTGGATGGGTTGGTAAAATTTTTTATTCACACATTAAGCATCTTTGAAAGTACTTTTTGCAAATATTCTTACTATTTCACTGTGAGTGTACATAGGTCTATGTTGCCTAATTTGAAAAGGCCTTCTTGACCATATGTTAGCTCCATTCGTATATCAAGGTGCTTGACCAATAATTCTTGAGCACCTACTGTGTGCTAGCTAAGCTTTCTTCTAGTTACTGACATCACTTAAAACTGACCACTGGATTTAACACCATGGAGGTCATTGGCAATCTTGATAGCTGATAGCCGGATGTGATTAAGAGAGGAGAGGAGTAGAAAAATGGAAGAAGTCAAGTATACAAAATTCTTTTGGGTTTTTCAGAGGAGAATGAAATAAATTGGGAAGTAAATGAAAGAAACTTTAGAATCAGGAGAGGTAATTATTATTTGTGAGATGGGAAAATAATAGCTTGTTTGTATGCTAATAAGAATAATCCTGTAGGGCAGGAAAAGGTTGATATAGAAAAGAGAGGGGACAATTGCTGGGGCAGTATGAGGAAGTGAAAAGTGACAGAATCTGTACCCAAAAGGAGTGCTGGCCCACAACAGGTCTTTGATGTGAGAAGAGTGAAAAGTGAAAGTTGAAGTCAAAGTGAAAAAGAGAAGCTGAATATTGGTCACCAGTGTTCATTATTACGTACATTGTGCTTAGTCACACTTTTCTGTAATTACTGGGGCTGTCCCACATAATGAATGCTTCGTATCTGCTCTAATCTATAGCTCTCCTCCCTTTAGAGGGTCCTACCTTCTGTCATCCAGGACTTACGTCTATCTTTGCATTTAGCACAACATCTTACAATTATGTCTGTATGTCTCTCTGTCTCCTATTAGAATGTCAGCATCTGTGGGCCTATTGTGCCCGTAACCTGCAAGATCAAGTGATCAAGATTAGTGTGTGGAACAGAAATCCACTATTTTCCTTTGGCTAGTGAGAGGCTCTTTCTAATTTCTTCAGAGAAATCACTAGTTGGTTTACCATTTCTGCTTTCAGTGCATCCTGATTATTCCCTTTTTGTGTAAAGTTAACCTACACAATTCATGCGGCATATTCAGGACAGGTGTGTGTGTGTGTGTGTGTGTGTGTGTGTGAATTTTTTAACGAGGAATGTTTTTGAAGGGGTATAAGTACACCAATTTGTGGTAAACTACATGAAAGCCAGCGATTCTGCATTTCACTTCTGAGCACATGCATCGAGTTAGACACCTGTGCACGTCTGACTTACCCAGTGAAGGGGAACTGATGCTTCCATAGGTTTTGGTGGAAGAGTGGCTCAAGGACAAGCACACACTAAGAAAGTAGGCTACCCTTTCCCCTTTGGTTATGGTAAAAGAGAGAAGTTTTAATTGCTTTAATTAATGCCTTGGGTTTCTTTGAAATTCTCTTGCTCCTCTGTATAGTGTGATAATATCGCAGCCTCTCTGTTAATCAGTTCCAGGAGCAATGAGGGACATTGACTTTATTCACATAAAATAGCCTTTGATTTCTTCTCATATAAAAACTGCTTATCATGGCTACCACCTTGGCTTCGCCAGTTGCTCTGAACTAATTTCTGATTCCTCTTATCAGAGTGATGTTTTATTTAAATGAAACTTCTGAAGAACTCTTTGTTTTGGGGTAGGGTAAAGAATAGAATTATAGGGAGATTTGTGCAAAATGACCTCCACTTAGTATGTGCTTTTAGTGAACTTGGAGTTCTGCACTTACTGCATGACCCTGGATTGGGTCTGGAATCAGAAATAGACAGTAGGGTAAAGGAAGAAATTTGTAAAGAAAAAAAAACATCTGTAGATTAGATAATAGTATGAAATTAATGTTCATTTCATGACTTCGAAAAGTATACTCTGGATATGTAAGATATTAACATTTGAGAAATCCAGATGAAAGTGTTAGGGGATTATTTGTACTGTTTGTGCAGCTGTTTTGTAAGTCTGAAATTTTTCTGAAATAGCTTAAAAAGAGTTTTCTTACCAGAGCTATCTGAATTCATCTAACTTTAGAAGATGAGTGTCTCAACAATGCTAAGTCTAAACCTACATACTCTGGGTGACAATATGAAAAAAGATAGGCTACATTTTGGGGAAAACAGAAAGTCTGTTAAAAATGGTAGATTTCAGAGCAAAGCCATTGGCATTGCTGGAAATAGTGACCTTGAGGAAGGCCTTGAAAATAATCAGAGAAATTTTCAAAGTAATGATTGTGGTCACTCTGGACATGCTGTCACGTGAAAGAGGCATTTGATTTTTCTCTATAAACTTAATAGGTTAATTAGGGGTAATGAATAGAAGATATGAAAAATAGGTTTTGGGTTAATATGTAGAAGAAATTTCTGATGATGAGACCTATTAAAAAATGAAATGGACCTTATCACACAGGTTCATTGCTATCACTGGAAAGCTAAACTAGAGACCAGGTGAAATTTGTGTTTTAATATTGCGGGAGGAAATCCTGAATTGGAAAGGAAGCAACAAAAAACAAGCTCTAAAGTCTTTTTCAACTTTGATAGTCTATGATTTTATATTATTGCTAAATAAGTGATGCTCTCAATTGTATAATTTACTGTATTAATACTACTGCTAATACTAATATTGTGTGTGTGCGTGTGTGTGTGTGTGTTTCCCCCAAGGTACAAGGTGTTTGAAAAATTTGCCCTAAGATGATATTTTTTGTGGATAATATTAGATGCTGTACAGTACCTATTAAATGTGATTTATTTGTCTGTAGAACAGTAGCCTGAGACTGCTCCAAATATATCTACAGGGTGCAGGTTTGAAATTAATGTGCTAGGGTACTTTAATGTAGGGAGCATGCTGGCTGGGTTTGCTGATGTTTGGTGCAGCCAAAGGCTCTTACCTTGATGAATGGTTGTTTCCTTCTTGATCAATGCATGAATCATCTCTCCTAGGCCAACAAAGAGAGAAACCAGTAGGTGGTCCTGCCTACTGCTGGATTAAGTTCAAAGGCTGGAGAGAACTTTGCATTTGTAGGGCAGATACAAGAAAATGTGTTTATTTGAATCCTTGGCATATCACCCTTTTTCAAGTTCCTGGTGCTCACGCTGGTTGAAAAAGGACCAGCATTCTTTCTTTCCTCATTGGTGTGGCTTAAATGAGATCATGGAAACCGTCCTTAGACCTATGTCTGGGTTTTGTGCAAGAAGTAACATTTGATTTATGAAAGAACCACATTATCAGGTTGTAAGTATTAGATCAAAGTAAACTCTTAAAAATAACTTCATGCAGTGGATTATCATTTTCTCTGGGAAATCGAATAATATTCAAGGCTACAAGGCAATGCTGCAATTGTTCAGTCTTGTTTCAATCTCCAGGATGAAGGAAGAGAATCTTCTGCTCCATGGCAGAGGCACAGATGCTACCCCATAACAGCCCCTACATTGCAAGTGAACCATGAAAAGATAGTCTAAGAGATAATTAAGTGAAATTACCAAAAGGCTTTGGGGTTTCAGATACTAGTTTTAAGACACTGCCAGGAATATATGGATGAAGCAAAAATAAAAGAAAATTCTACAGGATAAATTCTTACTGACTTAAATTCAGCAAACCAAAATATAGGTAATAGAATGGATAAAAGAGGTCTATCCATGCAAACAACTGGCTTTACTTTTGCTTACCAGTTTTGCATTCTTCAAAAAATGGTTTCTTTTTCTTGAGTCACAGTGTTTTGCATTTGTAAAGTAGATAAATAATATCTATTTCAAAGGGCTGTTATGAGAATTGGAATAGATGATCTTGAGTGCTTAGCATACTGTCTAATTGATCTATTTTAATAGACATATTAAAATTTTCACTAAAAATTGATGATATCTCACAGACACTAGTCTCAGTTAGGACCAGAGCTTTGTATATACCTATTCTTGGTATTCCATGAATCTAGCACTATGCCTTGGATACAATAAATAGTCACTAAGTATTTGTGGACTTAATTATTTCAATAATTTTACTTCCTGTTCTCTCGGGAGTTTAACTGAAGTGAGTTATTTGTTGTTGGTGAGCATGTCATTGAGGGAGGCCGGGTATGATCCTGCAAAGCCTTGGGTTTGGATGCTTGGCTTTTTCTGTCTGTTAATTCAAAGATCTTTTTCTTCCAAGAAAGGAAGATGTATCACCTGGGAAATGCAAATGGATCTTCCTTTCAGAACTGAAAAAATGCAACCTGTTCTGCATTTACAGCAAAATTCTGGAGCTTTTGCTGGGAGACGAAGTCTGGGGCATTGGTGGTCAGAAGGTGTCAGGGAGGCTAAAACAGAGCAGACTTGGGAAAATCACGTCATTCTGGTGTCTTTGCTACATATAGTAGTGTTGATTCCCTTGAAGATCCTTTGCAAGGTGACAGTAGAATCAAGTTCTTCTGGATCTATCATCTCTAAACACCAGGTGAAGGCAGCTGATTTTGGCACTACTGAAACTCCTTCAAGATTTGGAAATTGTCTTACTCTTTCACATTAATCAAAGAAGGGAAGACATTAACTTTTCCCAGGTGACTTTCAGTGCCTTCCTAGAAGCCTCTCAACTCTTCCCTGAATAGCAACGTGCATGTGTTCTGCAAGCAGATGAGTTGCTGGAGCTTGCTGTCAGAGTGCCATGTTATGCAGACCAATTAGTCCAGAAAGAGAATCATTATTTTTTAAAATTTCTGCCATCGGTCTCTGTAGTTAAATTTTCCTAACGGAGATTTTTAATTAAAAAAATTACTGAACTTTTTTCCTTCCCTCCTTTTCCCCCCATTCCTTTATTTTTCCTTTCATAATCCCCTTGAGATGCCTGAATCACTTCTGGTACTTTACTTCTTTAAGCAATGAAAAACTGGTTTTTATTTCACATTTAACAGAACGAGTGATTCTATATCAGTGCCCCCAATCCCTTCTCTGAGCACTTCCTAAATGCAGCTGACGTCTCTTTAATGTTAATGGTCATACAAAATGTATACATAGACCATAGCTGTTAAAAAAATGTTTCTCCAACCATGGTTGGCAGTTCACTTGTAAGATGAAATACAGAAAAATCTTACTACTGATGAGCGTTCTGGAAACAGAGAACAGGAGCCTATTGTCTGGTGTTAACTCTATAGGTCTGTAGAGACTTAATTATCAGCATGGCTACTCGGAAAGTCACACCTTATATAAAATGCCAATGAAACTAACCAGTGGATGTAGCAGTGGGAGAATTCATTGAGATCATGTTGTACATCAGAAACCACGTGCTTTGAAGTCAGCAAAACTTGGCTTGGATTCCTGACTGTATGACGTGTTATGTGATGTCTATGAGCCTCAGTACTCTCTTCTAGAAAACAGGAATATGTATACATGCCCTCAGGCTGTAGCTCCAATGGCTGAACTGAAAGCATAAATATATTCACACTAGTGCCATGTGTGTTCCCTTGCCTTCTTACTAGCTACAATTTGGAAAGCAAGATCTGCCTTTGAAACTTATCTTTATCATTGGTTACCTGTGTGTGTTTGGGAAAATTACTTACCCTTTGAGTTAGTGTCTCTTTTTGTGGAGAGAGGCACTTGGTTTTAGAGGAATGAATCAATCCTCCTCCTCAGCCGACTGGACACTACTGTCATCTGTGCATGCATGGCTCCTCTTGTTGTATTTCTTCATCTCATTTTTATCCCCATTATTCAATCCTGTTACTTGAACTTTTTAAATTTGTTTGTTGTGTATCCTTTTACTTATATATGATCTTGTAAAACAAGTATTATTCCTTTGTTTGCATATAGTTCTAATTTATATAAATTATATTGTGTAATAGATCTCATTTTTATCTTCCCCCACCCATATTATGTTTTAAAAGATCTATCTGCATTGCATGTGTAGAAGTCTATGTTTTATTCCATTGTATGCCTACGCTATATTTTACCAGTACATTCCTTTAGTAAGAAACATCTGGATTACCTCCAATTCTCTCAGTGGCCTGGCAGAAATTAGAAAACTGGACATTTCCAAATGATAGAGATATAAATAAAGCCTTCATGCACTGCTGGTGAGAGGATGGATGGGCATACTCACTCTGGAAAGTAGTGCGTGTATGTGTGTGTGCACATGTGCACATTTGCAACAGCAGAGAGATATAGATTAGAGAGGGTACAGAGATATACATACATGCATGCACGCTCACATATCCTATGACCGGGCAAGTGTTCTCCTGGAAGTCTGGGCAATGTAGCTTCATGGCATTCCAGCCTTTGCAGCATAGAATGGCAAATTAGGAGGAGGAAGGAATGAACGCTGAGTATCAACTCACCATTTTGCCACAGTCTGGTATTGTGTATCATGGTAGACTCAAAGGTCCACTATGCTCCTTTTGGTGAGAAAGGCAGAGTTTTCTATTTGTTCTTGGGCCATAGACCCCTTTTGCAACTTGAGAAAGCCTATGGAACCCTTCTCAAGATGTCTTTCTAAATGCAGAAGATAAAATTTATGTGATTACTAAGAAAACCAATTATATTAAAAATAGGTTATAAAAATATTAAAACATATTATGTTAAAATTATTGATATACTTTTGTTAATGTATTACATAAAATCTGGTGGCATGTCTAACAATTAGTTGCTGAAATTTTGAAGGAGTGATGAGCGTAAATGCTATTTCAAAATATCTTCAACAGCTGTAATGTGATAAAATATCTGTGATTAAACTGGTGACAAAGTCACAGGTACTGCTGATACTATTATGGTTTTCCATATTCATAACTAAAGGAAATACTCTAAATTCCAGGTTTAAGCAAAGAAAATTGTCGAGCCAGTCCTGACAAAACCCATTTGCTATTAGTCCACTGGGTCAGTGTCTCCTCCAGCAAGTAATTCACATTTAAGCACTAAAAAAGATTTGGCATCGAAAGATGTAGGATGCCTTCCTCTAACCCTGGAAGTTTGGAGGCGGAAAAACACAAGACTGAGCATCATTGGTCACCAAGATCTGTTTCATCAGGACGTCATCCCAACAAGGTGTTTGTCCTGCTCCACCGTTACTTTGTGGCTGTCATGACTGCCCAGTCCTGAGCTGATGGTGTCACCAGTGATTGTTCTTCCTGAGTGTGTGTGAGGGCTACAGGTTTGGTGGAGAAGCAAGAGCAGAACCAAATTCTCTCCCACTCTCCTCCCACAGCTGCCTCTGTCCACCCAGACCACAGCAGAGCCCCTCCTATCCTTATAGACACCCTCCAGAACACAAGAGCTTTCAGATTCCCCAAGAGTTTCTGGTGGTTGTGTGGTTCATTCCTTAGCTCCTTGCTTCCCTCATGCTTTAGTAGTTCCTCCAGCATTTTACTTTGAGGGGAAGCTGCCAACAGTTCTTGCTAGTTTGTCATCTTGACAGGAGCATTAGTGTCACCATCTGAAAAATAGCAATTTAATACCATCTTTATAGGATTATCTTGAGAATAAAATGAATAATTCTTAGCACAACTACTGGCCCATAGAAGGTACACATCCTAAGTTCCCTACATTTTAAAAATGTGTAACATGCTGATAATAGTGGCCTGATATGTGTCAGTGTCCACTGCTGGAAACAAGGCACATGGCAGAGGTCCTTCCCTCCAAGGTCATGACACAACCTTGGCTGCATATTTGAATCACACAAGGAGCTTATAAAAGTTCAGATGCCCAGGCCATACCCTACTGCAGCTAAATCAAAATCTCTAAGAGTGATATCCAAGCATTTGCATTTTTTAAGGTTTCTGAGATGATCCCAATGTGTGGTCAAAATTAAAAGTCTTTGAATGGGGTCTCTGACTTGAAAATTGTTTGCTTTCCTCAATAGGCCAGTAACTCTGTCTGATCATTGAGAAGAATGAAATTTCTAGATGAGATATTCAGTTTCTGTGTAAAGTCATCAAGCTTAATGTTTTATGAGGACCCATTCATACACAAACACATTATATATGTTCAGGGGTAAAATGGATTTGAGGAGGAAGAGGAAGGAATATGACAATTTGGACATCGTACATCTTTCCAGTGGTCAAAGGACATATTCATTGTGAAGGTAAAATTCCTAAAATTAGTGAGCTGAGCCCTTTGTAAAAGGATGTGTTAACTTGAACTTGATAGAAGAATACAGTAATGTTCCCTGAGATGATCATGCCATTCATTATTATAAAGTCTGTCTCTATAGCATTGGGTCTGTCAGGGATTTGACATGGCAAAACCTATGGTTCCGGCTTGTCTGACTCATTTGTAGTTCTTCTGGCTTTAAATGGTTTGAAATAAACCAGATTTGGAACGTATTATCAAGAGTTATTATAAACTCCAGTTTTTAAAGTTGCCTGCCAACTCAGTTATATCTGTATGTTCTTTCCTTGGAGTGAGGTGTGAGAAAGAGAGAAGGACTTGGCACCAAGGGCCCTTCCTCGGGAAGAGAAGAAGTGCAGATGGCCCTGCCAGTTGGGGGTGAGGGATTGTAAGCTATGGAAGACATCACAGCTGAAGATAGATTATGAACTTACCCTAGAAAATGTTGCCTGAGCAAGAGTTGATGGAAGTTTATGTAGCTATATTGAGTGAAAAGAAAGACAAAGATGTATATATACAACATCTCATATTCAGCTACTTAAGGCAATATTTTCAAACCCTTGAAACCATCATAGGCGAGCCAGTGGAGATCTGCAATTTGGCAACTTGCTGTAGTGTGATTCTTATATTTTCTTTACATTTGAACAGTGCCTTCCAATTGCCACTTGCTGTAACACCCAGCCAGAAGCTAAGAGCAGATTGTCAGCATTCAAAATACTGAAAAAAAGAAAGCATGGAAGGATAAAAATGACCTTTACAGCTGCCCTAAAGAGAAAACCTGAAAATGGTAAAGCATAGCTACAACATCCTCCTCTTCTCTTTAATGACATCTATACTAAAAACATCATAGTAACCCATCTGCCAATGTCTTTGAATCAGTGTGCACTTTGAAACAGACCCGTTTTTCCTTCCCTGGAAATAATAATAATTTGACCCAATCAAATTATCTCTCTTTATCCTATCTCTCTAATTCTATCCAGCTAAGTGACAGTTAATTTGACAAATGACTCCTTACTAATAGATTGAGTGTTAATGCATTCATTAAAAAATAATAACACACATTTATTGGATGCTTTTTATATGTCAGGAAGTGTATTAAAAGCGTTCACATATATTATCTCCAGCCAAGTTAACATTTTCATTTTGAAAGGTATCTGATGATTGAATCTAAGAAAATGGCCAAAATGGCAGATCTCTGGGCTCCTGTCAAGGGAAAGAAGGTGTATTTATTGGCTGAGACACATAATAGAGTTCTCTAAGTAACCTCTGGTGACCTGTCATCTATTTTATTTGTGGCAAGGTATCTATTAGAAAGCGTAAACGTGAGTCAGAAGCATTAGATTAGAGAATGGTATCTTTTATGAACTATAATCTTCAGCTATCAATTAAATTCTGAGCTTTAGTGTTTCTTCATCAATAAAAGGAATATAATCAAGACCTTTAAGGATCTCTGTGGAGATTAGATATGATTATCTATTTGCCATTTGAAACGATCCATGTATATCTTGGTTATGCTGATGCTTGTTACTTAGTGATGCTGAAGCCAGTTTTTAGGACCAGAATCCTCAAGGCCAATTTCATGGTTTCCATGGCCATCTATTTATCCAGGACAAAATTTTGGAAGTTTTTAATCCTTCGAGAACTTCATCCTAATTTAAGACAGCCACAATAAAATGTTTATTATAGGTTACAGTTTAGTTGACAAATGGATAATACATCTTAAGGGGGCCTACTTTTAATGAAGTACTATAATTTTTTGTAGACTACTTTAATTTCTTGCTCAGTACGTATGTTTCTAGGCCATACGAGTTTCTGATAGGTCTTAGCAAACATTTAGATACATGGGCATACTGATTTCTATTTAAGCTCAAAACCATACCAGTCAGGAGCTCCTAAATTATAAATGGTGTTGGTGTTACACAAGCACTTTTAAAAGGTCTGGGTAAAATTATTCATATGTTTTACTATGCTAGAACTTATACATTTATCCTTGTTTGGCAAAAAGTAGAGCAGGAAAGTTTGGGAAATTTGATTCATTTTGGAAATGAATAAAAATAGAATAAGAATTTTTTGCTCCATTTCAGGGTGTTTTGCTGATCTGGGTTGGAAATTTTGCTCATTAATATGATAGGTTCATGTTATAGAAAATGAATTCTGCTATGGATAATTTTTTATGTTTGCATATGTAGTAAGATAATTAGTTGATATTTCCCAATAGTTTGTTAGTAATGATAGTAAGAGAAATTTAGATTCTCTCTTATGGTATATCAATTTCTTATACTGGCATTGAAGGTGTTCTAAATATGGCTCCAACTACATTCTAGCCTTAGTTTTGATAACTCCCTCCTACTCTCCACCTCCCAGGCCATGTGTTGTGCACCAGATTAGGCAAATTGTTCTGCCTCTTTTACTAGAAGATGAGTGAGATTTCTGAGGGTCATGTCTGTGTGTTATTTGTCTTTTCATCCACAGCATCTTGCTCACAGTAACCTGCATCAAAGCATTCAGGATGATCTGTAACTCTGACAATTCCTCTGTCTTTACCTGTCTCCATCTTTACCTATAAAAATGCTGCCCAAACTAACTTCAAGCTCTTGAAATTCATCTTTCTTCTTTTAAGAGCCAAATGTGATCTTTCCAAATGCTGGTCTTAAGAAATGTATTTTTTAATTCCCTGATAATTATTGAAGTAATTAGTACTTAATGCATTGTAAATTATTTGAGAATTTGAATAGCAGCATATATTGGTATGGCTCTCAAACCATGCACTGTTTCACTCCTGGGCATCATAGTAGATTTCCAGGAGTAGTGCTGGATATTTTAAATTTTTAAGGGAAATAGTGACAGTTGACATGCCAGTCACTGCATGAACTAAAAGCTTGAGGTATGTTTTTTTAAAAAACTTCAAAAAATTAAATTTAGCAGAGTTAGAGCAAAGAAATGATTCATGAATCAGGCAGCACCTGAACTAGTAAAGGTACAGGGAGCTCCACCCGTCAATGTGGGCAGGCAGTATTTATGGACAGAACAAGGAAATGACATACAGAAATAACCTAGTTGGTCACTGTTGAGGGTTTGCCTTATTTGAACATGTCTGAGTAGTTTGCAGCCTGTGATTCATTGAAACCTTGGCTGCTATTGTGGGCCAAGACTTGGTTACTTGTTACAAGAATATACCCTTAAGTTAGGTTGTAGTGTGTTTACATAATAAGTTAAGTTATGGTTCCCTATGTACAGAAGCAGCTTTGAGCCAAATTTAATTTAATTTAGCAGGGAGCTCACAATTTCAATATGAGATCATGCTGTATGCCTTTTCATGATGTCACCTTTTTCCACAGCTGTTTTTCGGGTGTTTGCTGTGATTAAAAAACAAGTACCATACAAAAGTACCGTAAAAAAAGTAATGTGGGGCAAGAAATGAGAGTAGCAGTGTCCAATTTGATCTCAGTGGTTGAGAATTTGTGCTGTGTTCAGCAGGCATATACATCAAACTAGTAAATATGAGTAAAATTAAAGATGTTATATTTTTCTTTCAAGTTTTGCATATTTTTCAAATAGCTAAGTTGTTATGATATAAATACTATACTTAATAAGCTGATTGGACCTAACTACTTAATAAGTGATACTGGTAGTTCTTTCTTTTCATTAAGTGAGTGCTGTGGAAGAAAAAAAACTAATGAGAGGCTAAGGGTTCTATGAGAAAGTTTTGTAACCTCTGGTATATTGTGTGATATTTGTATTCTTTGCAATAACTAAATGCCATTACATGGTAGACATTTGATGGATACTTTTGTACTTGAAATAATTTATGTCCATGGTATAGTAGCAAATTTACTTTAACGTAATTTTATTTTCCCTTGAAATGCATACAATATATGGCAGATTTTAAAATGGAAAAACAGCAATGAGACAACGAAGCATAAAGGAAAACGGGTGTAAGACAGGCATGGGGCTATGCAAAGTACTTCAGTTGTGAGATGTAGTGAGAATTTTCCCTCATATTGTTACTAAGATATAGGTCATTTTTAAATTACCTTTTCAAGTCACTCCTCTTACTAAAAAGATGCTTCCGAGTATCTAGACTCTTCAATGTCTGAGAAAATAAAAGAGAAAAAAAATAATATTTGACATGGTATCAGACTCATGGCAAAATAAAGACTTCATTAATGAAGGTCAAGGCCAGTGTTAGTCTGAACATCACTAGTCAGTGTCTGAGTCAGCAAAGGCCAGCCCAATAAGACTGCTTACAGGTTTGGTTCTAGAGAAATCTCGAGGAAGCCTGCCTCCGCAAAGTCACATTACCAAAATTAAAGGGTTATCTAGGTATCCCTTGGCAATAAAATTAAATAAGATAATATACCCAGTAATGAGTACACACACTTACACACACACAAAATTCCTTCTACCCCCTCACTATTACGTTAAATGAAGAGCAAACTGGTAGATCAGCAGCAAGCAGGTTCTATTTAACAGGGATCATTTCCAGAAGAATTCGTGAATGTACCATGAATTAGAATATACACAGGCATAGGAATTTCTCATTCCCTCAGATGGGAAAGTTCCCACGTCTGAGGCATCTGCTAGAAAAAGTAGCCCGGAGCAGGGTACCACTGGAGAGTAGATTGAATAACAGAGATCAGTGATATTGACATGGACAGATGGGCCGAGGAGAGCAGAGAGGAGCCAGGAAGAGGGCTAGAGAACATAAAAATCACACTTCACACATTTTACAGTTTTGCCTCAGGCTAGTCCTGGAGCTTCTCAACAGTTTGTCGTTTGAAACATGAATTCTTAGTTTATTTAAGAGGATGTGAACCTTAAAATATCTTTATCATTCTCATCTTCATTTGCAATGGTTTCTATGGGCATATGGGGCAAATGAAAGTTTTCTTGCACATAACGTTTGGGGGGGCCACTCATTGCTAATAGCATTACAGAAATTTAATAATTTCTATTGCTGTTCCCAAGCCTTGTTGCACATATGTCATTTTGTTTTTGATGAAATGCAAAATTATGATCAAGAAAGGGAGAAGAAGGGAAAGAGGAGAATTTTTGCATTCTGTAGAAATAGTTTAAGTGCTGAATGTTATCACATCTTGACTATCGTTGCATCAGTTAACCTCAACGTTGGAAACAATGAGTTGCATAGTTAATTTTTGAATGATGCAAATAATCAGTAGTATTAACCAACGCCTGTATTTAGGTGCTATAGTCAATCAACAATGGAATTACTACTGTTAGGAAAATATATATAAAACTTGGAAATGAAACAGAAAGGATGATTGCATGTCCCAGTGTCATATCAGAAGGTTGTTTAACAGGCTCACACAAATCTTATTTAATTATCTAGAAAAATGCATATTTGTTTGATATTTCTGTTTACTATTTGGTGAGAGGACAGACACTAAGAAGTTACATGTTAACTTGTAGTTGTCTCTACAATAAAAGAAATAATTTCAAAGGTTTTAATTTTATTGCTTTATAGGGCATTAATCAATTTTGTACCTACTACCAAATTAATTTCAGTATTCCTTTGCCTGACTATATACATCACTATTCTTAAGGTCCTTTGAACTACCTTTATCATCTTACTGCTTCCTTCTTTAATTAATGATTTGAATAAAATATTAAGCATATGGTTATTCTTGTATAAGGGTCATGCTTTTATATTTTTGAAAATTATATTGGGATAGCAATAGGATGGATAATCTTTGCATCATTCCTGATTCACTTCTTTAAATCAATCAGATCTCACACTATTAACTATTTAAAATTCCAGCCAGGTTTATACTATAATTTGGATGAGGAAGAAGTACTCATTAGAAAAACTGCCTATGCAATTCAAGTTATTCGTGTGTGTTGGCCATATGTTTTCTGGCCAGAATCAATGCCTTTTAACTGGAATATATGTCGTATCCCTAAAGCAGTCATCACATTATCCTGACAACTAAATGAAGCGTATCTGGGGGGTGGATGTGGTAGGATATGAAATGGATAATTGCTGAATCCCTACCACATGCTAAGCAGTTGCTATTCTTGGGCTAATTTAGCTTCTAAAATGACCCTATATGGTAAGATTATTATCTTCACTATAAAGATGAGAAAACAAAATTTAAAGAGGTAAATTTATTTGGTTAAATTGCATTACATGGATTAAACCTGGATTTGTCAGACTCCAATGTCACATTCTTTCTACTACTGTAGCACTGTGCCTGAGGATTATTTTTCTGATATTAGCTAGAAGCTATTAGATCAATAAGAATATTCAGTAATACACAAAAATCATCACTTTTTTCCTTTGAAAAGGATCAAAAATTATGGTCAAGAATTTATAATGACATTCACAGCATTTCATCACCAATAATTTACGGTTTATAATACATAGAGCTAGAATGAAGGAACAAATGAAGTGAATGACAAAAAATTTTTATAGAATATTTTTAAGAAAAGGACTTTTTTATAATGATATATTTTATAACAGATTTCATCTTTCTAATCAAATATCTTCTTCCTTGACTTCTAATTTGGGACATTCCTCATCATGGTTATTTTGGTAGGTATTAGTGTTGTATACCATTTCAAATAGTGCATCCCACTATTTGAAAGGAATTTGTGCCCTTTCTTACTACCTCAGAGTATCCATGGGTAGGCAAGTATTGATTTTAGCCAGGTCAGTAAGTCACTTTTTCCTGAGATTCTGAAACTTTAGTGGATGATGTAAATTATGGGGACAGTAAGAGATTAGTCTCTTTGTAGTGGCCAAGGAGGTACATGGACAAGACCATGCAGAGTGATGTTTGCTGTGGCTCCTGTTTGGCTAATGCTTTAGAGTTCCCTTGATGTGGCTGAGATAGCTCTCACTTCCACAGTACCCACTATCTTCCTATTCATTTTGGCAAAGTCAAAGCTTAGCATGTGGATGACAATTACAGACTTACATTCTCATCTTTCCTTGCAGCTAGATGTGGCCAAATGACTGTTTCAGACAATGGTGTATGAGAAGAATTGATTGGACAACCACTTATTCTTTTCCTTGTCCTGACTGTCTTTTCTTTCTCCTTTTCTTCAGACTTATGTGAGGTCATTGTAGCAATAGAGCTTTGACCTTCTGAAAAAGACAACATACTAGGGGCTGTCAGAGCAACAAAGTGGAAGGAACCTGGACTCCTGATTGACTGGTTGACCCAGCTCTATGGATTAATCTGACTGTTCTGTGAGAATGAAATAAAGGCCAAACATAACTCACAGTATTTGGAGATCCCTTTACTACAGCAGCTTAGTCTATACTCTAATTTATTAATATATTTAGATTCTTTACATTTTTTTTACTGCTGACCCTTCAGATTTCATTAGTTCTGTGCATTCCTAATGTACCCTCAATAAAATCTCTTTTTGATTAAGATACTCAAATTTGGTTTCTGTTACTCACCACCAAAAAATCTGCTATAATTCCATGATAATGTGAATGTTTTTAATTTCTCCTGAAGCCTTGGCTGCAATAGTTCTTAGCTGACTATTTTCAATATGCTATTGCCAGACACTAACTTTTCTCTCAAGTGACCTGAATTTACTAAATATGAGTTTAATAAACATGTGGACAGCTGTCCAGTATCATGCTTCATCTCTCTCAAGAAGATTGTTAAAAAGATGGCACAAGTCACTAAGGACACCTTGAGTTGAACTACTGGAAAAAATTAGATGAAAAAATATGCCTCATCTATCAGCTTCTCAGGGGCCAGTCCTGAGACCGTAGTCTCCAGTGCCTCACACTATACCCTATACATAGTTGATGTCTAAGCAATGTTTGTTGAATCATTTATTGAATCTGTCATTGTATTAAAAGCAACAGAAAGAAATAAACCCCACTGAATTCCTAATAAGGCAGCTTTTTAGAATTTAATTTTAAACCTCACATTTAAACCTAGATGAGGACACAGAAGCAGAATATAGTGCTATTCTCTTTGTACCTATATTTTCTTCATTTCTTTAGCAGAGCTACTTTTCAACCTGGCTATCTTCCATGTGCTCTCTCAGAATCATTCTTTATTCTTCTCTTGGTGACTCTCTGCCCCTGGAGGCTGGCTTGTAGGGGCTGCATCAACAGGGTTCCTGTGTGCTCAGCTGCCTGTGGGATCCCCATTCTCCAGTGGGGAGCCCTGCAGGGAGAGAGAAGTGAGGGGGAAGAGCAAGGTTAGGGTGTTGATTTTCTCTGTGAGGTTGCCTTGAACTGGGAGGTCCCTTGACTGAAGGATACTACTGCCGTCAAGAAGTCTAGCACTTCGCAACCATCTCTCCCTCAAGTTTGAGGAATTGCTCCCTGATGTCAGTGCTTAGGAGCTAGGAGTGCTAACAGCTCAGATACTATTAGTCCTGGAGCACTGCACTATTCATTTGGTTCTTCCACAACCATGCCTTTATAATGATCACTTTGTCAACACATTTTCCTTGAATTACCCTACTTTTTGTGTGTGTGTCATTAGTTTCCTGTTGTCCCCCTGATACTCTCTTTTTATTTGGAGTTTGGAGCCTGAGTATCCTACTCAGATGTAACTCAGATGCATGTAAACTCACAAGGAGACCCAACATATAGTGGTTTCAAAGGATTGGAATTTATTTCTCCTACATACGGCAATCAGAGGAGCGGGCAGTGCAGGGCTGGTAGGCAGCTCTTCTGTCCCTTCCACTGCATGAGGAGCTCAAGTTTGGTGCTCCTGCTCTCACCCAGCAGCAGTAGTGAGGACTACAAACAGGGGGCTCATCCCCCAGTCCTTTTTAAGAGCAAGACACCAGAATAACATATATCACTTCCCCTCACATTGCATGGGCATCACCTTAGTCTCACGGCTCTAATTAGGTGACAGAAAAGCTGGGAAACTCAATCTTTCTCTGGGCAGTAATGTGCCCTGCTGACATTCTATTATGATGCAGGAAGGAGAAAATTGTTATTGTGGGACAACTCATATAAGGCCAGAGGCTAATTTTAGTTCAAGAGATGCTGACTATGTCCCAGAGATACAAAATGGAACAAGATGTTTGCACCTTTCTATGAACTGATGGCCTAGCTAGAGAGAAGGCACTAAGACAGATACCTTCAGCATGATGTGTGGGACCTGATAAGGACCTGGCACAGTGCTATAGGAACACAGCAAGGGACAGTTAATCCAGGTTTATAGCTCTGTAAAATCATAAAAAGAGAATATTTGAGCTGTGGTTTGGGGAGATGATCACAAACTGTTGCTGTGCAACCAAGTTAATCACCTGCCAGTTGCCCAATGTAGCACGGAGAGGAGTTCAATGCTC
>CAUYRT010057301.1:0-72466 GCA_963574885.1 Lepilemur ruficaudatus
ATTTGCAGTCCCACCAACAGTGTAAGAGAGTCCCTATCTCTCCACATCCTCGCCAGCATTTGTTGTTTTGGGATTTTTTGATAGAGGCCAGTCTCACTGGGGTTAGGTGGTGTCTCATTGTGGTTTTGATTTGCATTTCTCTGACGATACCATATTCTGGTTTTGTTTGAGTCAGGAGTTAACATAGGCTTTCCTCTTTCTCAGACCTGTGGTAACTGGGGGAGAGAAAGAAGCAAATAAAACTGGGGAAAAATAAGTTACTGCATACATATGCGTATGTGTGTATTTCTAGGATGAGAAGCCCTTTCACCATCTGAGTGTTAGAATCCAATCGTGGGCTGGGCACAGTGGCTCACGCCTGTAATCCTAGCACTCTGGAAGGTCGAGGCAAGAGGATCGCTTGAGCTCAGGAGTTTGAGACCAGCCTGAGCAAGAGGGAGACCATGTCTCTACTAAAAATAGAAAAAATCAGCCAGGCATTGTGGTGCACTCTGGTGGTCCCAGCCACTCGGGAGACTGAGGCAGGAGGATCAGAGGAGCCCAGAAGTGTGAGGTTGTAGTAAGCTATGATGATGTCACTGCACTCTAGCCTGGGCAACAGAGTGAGACTCTGTCTCAAAAAAAAAAAAAAAAAAATCATAATTTTCCCATTTGTCTGATCATTCTTGGCTTCCATTGTTGCTTCTGCCAATGCTTTTGGTATTTCCCTTTTAGAAATAATGCATTGTCCAATTTATTTTGTGATTTTCTTGTTTGTTTTTATTCCTCTCTGCCCCTTCTTCTCTTGCTCTTTGGTATTTTACCTTTTTTGTCTTCATCTCTCAATCTAAATGATTGTGTTAGGTCACCCACTGGGCAGGTACTGGTAAAAAAAGAAAATTGATACCTTGTTCTTGGAGTAAGTTCCCGGAGGCATCAAATTAATGAGAATCTCAAGGCCTGTGATTAAAGAGAGAGAGAGAGAGAGAGAAGATGGTATAAGTGACTAGAAATATAAAGCACTCACTGATTATTTGTAGCCTTAAGATTCAGTACAAACACGAGTGCATGCCTGTACACACACACACACACAGGTTGAAAAACCAAGCAGAGGAATAAAAAATGATCATTAGGGATCCTAGATACCATTCTTGCAGACTCCTTTAGATTTTCAGTCTCTCTTTAAACAAGCACATTTTTTTAGTCATACTATAGAGAGATGACTATAAAAGAAAAAGAAAGCAATACAATTTATGTATCCGAAGGCATCTTTTGCTGAGAAAATGATGCTTCAAGCACTATTTTTAAAATTATGTTGTCATATATCAGCTGTAAATTATTTTGTATGTGTTTTAGAATGTTTATGCTCAAGTTACCAAAAATATACTGTAGGTGTTCTTTTCTCCTCTCATGTGAAGTATTATAGTTCTTTTTTTTTATTAAATACATATGGAATTCTCATTTAAACTTGTAGGAATGTGAGCATATGTTCAGCCACAGCGCACTGAGACATGCTATAATATCAAGGATAATGATTAAAATATTAATAATTAGCAAAGCATGGACGGCAACCAATCAGAGCAGACATTGGCCAAGAGCAATTTAAGATTAGATTTGCTAGTGACACCCTTACGTAAATCAGGTTTGTGTATAAGGGACGGAGGGCAACTAATGGGGTTAGGCGTTGACTAGGAAGTTTGGATTAGTAAAACTTATTCTAGTACAACATTTGTGTAAGGTGTTTTAAACTGAATAAACTTCCCGTTCTTTATTACGTCCTATAGATAGCTCTTCCAAATTGCTTGTTGCATAGATTATGTGGCTAACATAAGAATTATAGATGACTTCTGTTAAATTACCATATTTCTAATAATAAGTATAATTCTGTAAACTTTAAGTTGTGTACTGGTTTAGCTCCATGCCACTAGGGAAAATACTATGTTTGTATGAGGTCTAGTGCATTAAATAATTTAAAGTAATTTAGAGATTAGAAGTAATTATTTGTAAATGATAGGAGCTTTTTTTGTTTTGTTTTTCCTTTTATTCACCTCTTTTTCAAAATTTGGGTTGGTAAGAAAACAGGGGATTCTGTTTGCTCATAGCTTTTATTAATAAAGGTGGGATTTTATAAACCTAATTGGAAATAACTTTGATTGTTATAGGTAGTGTTAGGGAATAAGTTCTCATTCAGTTGTAAATAACAGTAGCTTTTAGGTATTTAGCCCTTATTAAGTTTTAGGCAATATTTCAAGTGCTTTACATAAATTATATCATTTATTACTAACAGCAATATTATGAAGTCAATAATTTTACTGTCCTTAAAACTGAATGAAGTCAGAGGCTGACATGCTATATTAGTGAATTCCACTATGTTTTGAATAGATACTATTCTACTCAAGGATGAGGACGGTATTTTTAACATTGCTCTTGCCTCTTGGAGGAAAAGTGGGCTGTACATAAATAGGCTGACTTGTACAATGTAAGAGAGCTAGTTTTCCACGGAGCTGATACACATGGACACGTTTCCAAAGGTTTAACTGGATGCACTAAAGGAAGAACTTGTGAATACTCATAGTGATGGTGAGTTCAAGCCTTTGCCTTCCTGTTTTTAGTACCAGGGCAGCCACTAAACTTCAAAGCAGAACCTGAGTCTGAAACAAGTATTTTGCTCTCTTGGACACCTCCACGTTCAGATACCATTGCCAGCTATGAATTGGTTTACAAAGACGGGGAGCATGGAGAGGAGGTAAGATGGAGCTTCTCACCTTCATAGTCATTCGTTACCTAGGGCCACTACTTTATTTTTGTGTACTTACCCACACTCTTAGTCAGGTATCTATACAGCATCTTGGTGGAAAAGATTTATTCATCAAAAAACTTTTAAGTTAAAAAAAATTATTCAACAAAACAACTAGTGCTTTTATTGGAACTTCTTTCTATCAGGTTGTAGAAGAATAGATATTCGGTGAGGTCTGAGGACTTCTGTTTGTTCTTTTCTACATTAAAGTACTTAAGTCACTGCGGAGACATATGACTAAGTTAGCGCTGTAAGTTAATAAAAGTCCTTGGCTAGGTGACTTTGTCCAGAATGGTTTCAGAGAAAGATTCCCCATAGCAAATGTTTATTTGTATCCTGAAAATTATTTTATATGTATGTGAATATATATAAAGTTTGCATATGCTGTGCAAATAAATATCAATAGATTATAGAAAGTGTGAAAATTGCTGACAATCACTGAAAAGAAATGAAAATGGGTATAATGAATATGTATATTAATAGACACTGTTTTAAAGGTTTCACATTCATTAACTCATTTAATTCTTACAATAACACTATGCGCTAGCCTCTATTATCAATACATTTCACATATAACAAAATAAGAGTACAGAAAAAAGTTAAATAATTTGCTCAAAGTCTCACACTAGTAAATGACAGAGCTAGCACTGGAATCTAGATAGTCGGGTTCCAGAATCGGTGACTCCAATAGACCGTCGGGGTCTATTGTCTCTTGAGTGCACTTTGAATAAATTGTAAAAATTGATACTGAGATACATCTAACCTTTTCGGAATGGGAAGATATAATAATAAAAAATATATTTCTTTTGTTATTGTGAAATCCAATACATAGTAGGACAAAAAGAGTTAAGGACACTATATTCCAAAACTCAATTCACACAATTCATACCTCTAAGCATTCTTTAACTAAAGAAGATTTTCAGAAAGGTAAACAGCCTCTAAGTTCTAATAAGGAATACCGTTTTTAAAAAACTCACATTCTAAATGAACAATTATCAATTAACTCGTGGTACATTAGTTTGAACACTATAATAAATTAATATGTTCTTATAAACTTCTGTCTTATTACATCTGCTTGAATTGGGCAGACTCTCTGAAGAACAGATTTTAAATGCAGTGCTTTTAGATTTAACTAACAAAGCTAATATAAATTAAACATTTAAAAAGTTATATGACTTAATGCAGATATGACTTACAGTACTCATTGTACAATTTGAGCTGTTAGTGTTTTTTGTAAGACATAAATCAGCATTAAATTATTTTAAACCTTCACCACCACCAAACTAAAAAAAATAAACACAAAGAGTGAAGGAGAGTAGCAATCCTTTGAGAATACTATGGATGCTTGGATGTTGGCACAGCTACTGTGCCTTACTATTGTTTATTTAGGGAATCCCTTTTTTTCATATTTGGTATATCTAAAATATCTGAAAGCTTTTGTGTTTGCAAGCCAGAATACCCTAGGGATGTTTTCTCTAGTTTTATATTTGAATTCCTCTTCTTTTATTTGTTTGTGTGAATAGCAAACAGTATTGGATAAAAAGCCTTAAGATTACTTATGCTATTACTAGATTCTATATTTGCTCATATTTTAAGGTTTGTTATAGGCTAATGTTCAATCCAAGATTGATTACGCATAGATAGCTATATTTTTACTAAAATGCAAAGGCAAATTTCAAGCATGAAAAGTAAGAGTTCTATAATTTCCTTAAAGAAATCTTATTTCAAAAGTCCTTTATAATCATAAAAGTTATAGAAAAATTGGTGAATTTATTTCTTTTTGCTATGGGTTCTATATTTACAAAATAAGAAAGGAAGTTTTCCTACCAAAAAATATTTGTACCCCTATAATACTTTGATATTAAAAAAAAAAAAGAAAAAAAAACAAGAGAAGTTTTTGCAATTATTTTGGATCAACCTAGGGTAATGATATATGGTTTCATAGAAATTGTTCAGCTTTCTTTAGTGACTAACATCTGATTTTTATCCCACCAGAACTTGGCAAATTCAGATCTCTTTTGTAGCAACCTTTTATAAACTGTATACTAGTTACACTGTTGCTACTTCTGGTCTTATTTTCTTTTTACCGCTATTTAGATTGCAGAAGGTCATGGGAGATGAGCTAGACATCTGTTCAGTTGAAATTGCACATGTTGGGCATGTTCCACTGTCCAGGGGCAGGTGTCAGTTTCTATTGTGGTGTGTTGCACAGCAACGTACACATTTTTAAGGGTAGAACACACTCATGGGTGTTGGCCTGTCAGTCTCCCTCTCATCCGATGCATGTGGATAACTGTGTCAACATTATAAAGATCTCTGGCTTCCCTGAATTCCAGTTACCTTTTGTAGAAACTTACCTTTTAAACTCTGTTATTTTCATTATGTAATTCCTCTAGTAGAGCCCTTGATACCACTGTTAACTCTTTTTATGATGTTTTGATGAGATTAGAATCCTGATGACAGAAATCTGATATTCCAGACATTGTGATTAAGAAATCTGCATAAATCTTAATGAACATGACCAGATTCTCTTATTACAGCAACGAATTGCCATTGAGCCAGGGATATCGTATAGGCTGCAAGGGCTGAAACCAAACAGCTTGTACTACTTCCGTCTGGCTGCACGCTCTCCTCAAGGCCTCGGTGCTTCTACTACGGAAATATCAGCTAGAACCATGCAGTCAAGTAGGTGTCTCTCTTTGCTTACTTTCTGCCCTTTTTTTCACTAGGAGATGTTACTAGCTTTTATCCCCATAAACAAGCAAACTTGCTAATATGCTTAGTAGTCGGTAGTCTCTGTGCTAGGCAGAGGCCAGCGTTGGAGTACAACCATGGTTTATGTTGGTTTCAAACTTGGTTCAAATAACAGATCTTGTTTTCCCACTTCCGAAATTCAAAGAGTTGTAGAGAAGTTAGTAGACCTCCATGGGTGAAACATAGGTGAAAGGAATTAGATCAGCCCCTACTTAATAAATTTATAAGGCTGTAAAGCAAAATTTAGATTGAGAACACTGCCAAAGAATCCTAGGAGGGCTTGGCAAATGAAAGAGGCAGCAAATGACAAAACTGTTATCTTTTGTAAGCACGCAGGTTTTAACTTTGTTAACAAACAAGTCGTTATTTCACATATTTATTCCTACTCAGAAAAGCTCAGCTCTTATGACTTGTTCCTTTTTAACTCTGTAAGTAGTTCATGTGGAAATTTGGAATATTCACAGAAAATCTGTATTTGGACAATATCTGTATTTGGACAAATTCCTGTATTTAGGAGTAATTAGGAATAATAATTGCAAGCACATTTGCAATCCTAAATTGTATTTTATTTCCTCAAGTTCAGTTTTGTTTTGTTTTTTTTTTTTGGAACTGTTACCCTTAAGCATAGCCGTGTTTGTTACAATGGGGGTTCATTGTGCCCAGGGAAAATTATTTTGCAAAAAGTATTATATAGGAGATTGGGTTTGATGGAAAGTTTGGTGGCTTGTAATACTATTGTTTGCTTTCTATTTCTAAGTATCTACAATTCATCTATAAATAATTATTTACCATGAAGAGTTGTATGGAGTTATTTTCTTAGATTTTCATGATATTTTGTCTGTGCTTTTTGACATAGTGACATATGAAATAGGTATGTATAATATGCATACATTGAATTTTGTCAAGAAGATATTTTGTTGATCTATTTAGACCTATCAGCAAACATGGAATTTATATTTTTAAAGGATTAATTTCCTTTCATATAAGCAAATTTGCCATCATTTCCTTTTCTTATAGAAACTTGAAATCTTTCAAGGTTTTTGATAATAAAATTCATGTTCTCTCTCTTAATCAAAACATGATTATTCATAGGAAAAGTATTAGGATCCTGTTGCTTAATCCATTAGTGATTATAGTTTATTCCCATAAAATTTCTTTTCATTTGAAGACAGAAGCATGTAAATTAATGTATTTTCTGTATGTCTGCTTTGAATTCCAGAAAGGCTAATAAATAATAATGTAGAAGATAATTTCATAAAACTAAGCATTTAATTAAAAGAAATGTTACATGCTTCAATATTATATTTTGCATGGTTTTCAAACCTCACTTTTTAACATATATACATACATAGATATTGAATGGACATTTTTATAACCACATCAAAATCTTATCTACTCTTTATTTTATTAAAGTTTCAAATGGTGTTGAATATATTCTCACAAAAATCGGAGGTCTGAAGGTAGCCCTAGTGAAAATCAATCATCAGCTTTTTAAAAAGAATTACAAATGAGTCCTTGCTGTTACATGAACAACTCAATTTATTATGAATAATTATAATGCATATAAAATAGTTTCATAATTTGAGATATAAGAACCTCTAGTCAGAATCAATAAAAATGATATTCTAGTGATTTTGCAAATCTTATTCCAAATTTACAAGGCTGTCCTATGAGAATTTCTTTTTTGTCAGTACAGGGAGCTTTTTATTTTGATTGACTATAATGATGAACACAAAGCATGTAAATTAAGAGAGACCAATAATCCTCTAAACAATTGGATACACCTGGCACTCCATAATATTAAGACTTACAAAGTCTGAGGAAATCCCCAAACTACACATTCAAATACAAAAATTAGGATTGCTTTTTTCATTCTACCATATATATTGCCTTAAAAACAGATATGTGTTCATATGTATTTATATTATATCCCACTTGTTTGTTCTTCTTTAGGAAAATATATTATTAACTTTAAAATAATTTATGATAATAGTTGTGTTGTTCTTTATTGATTTTTAATTTTTTTTTCAAATAATGATATGTTTGGTTAATTTGATGGAAAATAGTTGTTCAGAAAGTGACCAGTTTATTTTAGAATGGACAGTAAGAAAGTATTCTTTTAACTCTAATGTGAATCCTACTTTGTATGAATAATTATTTACAAAATGAAAGAAATTATGCCCATAAGTCATATCTTTTCCAGATGATTCTTGATTTTTTTTTTTAAAAAGTTCTTTTTAATGGCTATGTTATTGACATTTTGGAAGGGATAGATGATTATTATTGATTTTATCAAAATGTGCTGGTGGGATCTAATTCTTCACTAGCAATGGTGTCTCAAGAAGAGTTATAATAAAAAAGCTGAAAGCTGACATAGGGTAAGTACAAGTTACAGTCAGAATGAACAAGCCTGACATTACCCTCGGGTAGGTAAATCTTGGACTATGCATTTTCATCCTTTATTGATTCTGCATGCTCAGTGTATATGGGCTACGATCAATGTTAGGTTAACACTTTTCATTAAAACTAGTCAGGCGAACTCAGTTTTTCAGATAGAATGAATTTTTTTACTTTTTTTTTTTGGTTAATTTTATTTATTTTTAATTGAAACTGGTGGAAGGATACTAGCAGTTACTGTAATTTTTCTTACTTCAAAAACCTTTCACAAATGAATATTGTGTATATAAATCATCCTCATTCTAGAATGTAGAAGTGAAAGCTTAGAATGACATCTGTGAAGCATCATCAGACTCTCAAGTGAAAAAATATACTAGCACTATTTGCAGCTTTTTTGAAGCTGGGTAGTCAGTTCAGTGGGGGTGGGGGATACTGAGAGATTGGTTTAGAAGAACAATTTAAATTTCAGGTAGGTAATTTTATTTGAGGCTCTATTATCTCAAGGTTTCATTTTCACATATTCCCCCCACCCATTATTTAACAATTATTTTTGGTCATTTATTCATTTTTTTTTTGGTTTATTCATATTACTAAGCCAAGGTACATAAATTTATCTTTAAAATTTAAGTTTCAAAGCCTTATTTTCGTTTTGTTATCCTTATTGTTCATTTATTTATGTTTGCCTTTTCTTTTGTTTTATCATTTTTTTTTCCAACCACTCCTGTCCTTTCACTTAAATCCTCCTTTAACTCACTACCAAAATAAGAGCCGTCAGCTCCTCCTCAAGACATTAGTTGCACCAGCCCAAGTTCCACTAGTATTTTGGTAAGTTGGCAACCTCCACCAGTGGAAAACCAGAATGGCATTATCACTGAATACTCCATCAAGTATACTGCAGTGGATGGGGAAGATAACAAGCCTCACGAGATTTTGGGAATTCCTTCGGACACTACCAAATACCTTTTGGAACAGCTGGAAAAATGGACTGAATACCGGATCACTGTGACAGCCCATACAGATGTCGGCCCTGGCCCTGAGAGCTTGTCCGTGTTGATTCGAACCGATGAAGATGGTATGTTGCCTCCGCTACGTCAGTTTGCACCCTCTGACACAATCTTGGTCTGCTGTCTTTTGATAGGCTAACAGTAATCCATTTTTCTCTGCTCAACTTTTTACCCAGCATTTCTATTACTTCAACATTTTTGCCAAAGACCTATTTTTGCTACAGCCTGGGCATTTTTTTCTTTTTTCTTTTTTTTTTTTTTCAATCTCAATGCAGTAATTTGCTTTCCTTTAAAAGAACAGTTTGCTTCTCTGGTCTTGCAATCCAGCCCTTCTCTGTATCTCCACCTAAAGTCTTCTGTGTTTTTCTTGGCTTTTTGTGGTCACTTCTTTTACATTTTGAAGTTAACTTTTCAAAAGTGTCTTCTTATCTTTTTGTTGCCTTTTTGTCTTACGTATTTCAGAGACACTGATGCTCGACATTCAATTTTTTTGGCATGTGTTGTATGGAATACCTTTAATATGAGAAAAAAAGAAGATAATCCATATAATCAAGAATCTTTTTATTCTGCTATTAAAAAAGAACGTTTAAAAAAACACACAACAATCAACAGCCAGTTTTTGTTATTATTTCAATGCTATACCTCTTTGTGCTTTCATGCTTTGAACCTCAAAGCATCTTCCTTGGCTTTTGTACATTTTTTACATGTTTTTCTATTTCTCTGATACTCTTTTTTTCTTCCATTTTTTTTCTTTTTGCATTGGTCATGTTTTTTGATCTTTTCTTAAAAGGTAGAGCAGATTGGTTAAGCATTTTCATTGGTTGAAAATGTTTGTATTCTTCAAAGGAAATATAGTGGGTCTACCCATTTTTTTAAAAAAGAAAAAGCCTAAGTAAAGAAAATGCTCTGACTGGGTGGGACAAGTGCCTATAATTTTCTTTTATCCAATGATGTTGTTCCAGTTCCTAGTGGTCCTCCTCGCAAAGTCGAGGTAGAGGCTGTCAACTCAACATCTGTTAAAGTCTCATGGCGCTCACCTGTGCCCAACAAACAGCATGGCCAGATAAGAGGATACCAGGTGCATTATGTGAGGATGGAAAATGGTGAGCCCAAGGGCCAGCCCATGCTGAAAGATGTCATGCTGGCTGATGCACAGGTAAGCCTCTGAAATTATGTACCCATGTTTTTATATAATACGTTTATCTTAGTCCATGCCTTGAAATGGGCCTTATTTTTAGCTTTTTGATGTTTTAAAAAAATTGCAGTTTTTAATACGTATTGATGTGTTATTTACCTTTTCGATCAGAGTTGCCGTCAACTTAAGAAGTGAATTGCAATGAAATGATACTCAAGTCTGATTAAAAACATGTTACTGTTTTCTAAAATATAGATATTCAACTCTTTACGACTATATCAGAGTTTTCCTTTCTGATGTCAAAAAATGATTGAGTTAAGTCAAAGGAAAAAATTCTAAGCCACGATTTTGTTGATGGAATCTACTTTCTTCTATGCTAAACTACTTTGAGCTAAATTGATCTAGCTTTCTAAATGTATGACTTCTTCCACTGAATAGACATTTTTATGCAGGGAAAGGTACCCATGTAGTATTTTATTTAGTATTTCTTCATCAGGTCACATGTTGATGAAAGTAATTGTTTCCTGTCTCAGAAAATAAAGATAATGACTAATAATAAAAATTAGCATTTCCCAGAGAATAAATGGGATTCCCCCATGTTGAGCCAAGTTAGAAGTACTAATAATGAGTAGTTGAATATGTAAGAAATTTTATTGATTTTAGGGCCATGGTTTACAACCATGGTGTCACAACTTGGTTTTTTAATTAGTTGTTTAAAACAAAGCATTGAAAATTTTCAATTTTTTTCATAAATCAGAGGTTATTCAAAGATAGTCCCTCAATAATTCCATTTGTATTTTGCATATTTTCCTGAAAGGAAGAACGATTTCACTTTATAATTGCCATGCTGGAAATTATGCATAACCCATAGACTAGCTTCCCTTGCTGTGGTGAATGGCGATGGATATTATTAATATTAGAGTGGTGTCTGGGCAGGGAAAAGGATGGAGCTGGTAAAAAATTTGAAATTTATTTCCAGTGAAGAGGTCTTCCTTTGTGTGAAAGTGGGAAAGGTTATAATGCAAATTGAAAACTACTGCACCAGTTTGCCCAGTTTAACCTTTTTGTCTGTGAAAATATGAGAGCAAGAAATATCCCTGTGGCTCTAAGGAAAGTGTTTACCTCCAAAGTCTTCATATAAATCAACTTACAAAAGTGCTTATGTTTGCTTTGGTTTTGAAACATTCTAACTAAAAGAATATGGATTTGTGGCTCATTTATCTACCCCAAACCCAGTTCTATGGTTTTGGTGTGGAGACCACATCTATAAATGTAGGTGGAAATCCATAATAGCCCTTCAATGCCAGAAAAGGGCCATTGACTTGATTTTATAAATATTTATTTTGTAGTGCCTATAAAAAAGAAAGTTTTCATACTATAAAATTAATAAAGCCATTATTGCTATGTTGTAAGTCTGCAATTATGAAAAAGAAAACAATATGACCATCATGATTTGATGTCCTTTCTTGGTTCTTAGATATTATGCAACAGAACTATAAATCTGTCTCTATTTTCATTGTGAAATATAGTAGTTAATGGAGTTATATAATACCTAGTACGTTAAATGACAACTCTGACTTTTTTTCTCTCTTCTACTTTGACTTTTCTTGTTAAGTGCTGATTTTCCTTATGTTTTCTTTTTCTTGCCCATCTCATTTATTCTCCTTTACTATTCACTGAAATTTCATTACGTCTCACAGGACTTCATTGGGGCTATAAGATTTCAATATAATAAGCAATATTAATCTAAATAATGTCATGAATTATGGTATGATTAGAAACATTATCTTTTTGCTTTGTCTTATGGATTCATTTCAGTCAACCATACACTAAAAGAAATATTAAATGATTTTTTGATAAAAGTAACAAAGCATATTTAATTTGACTTTCTAATTCAGGATGGGGTGGCAGCAAAACACATTCTTTGGAATTTTATTGTACACACTGGTTCAATTGTTTATTTTTTTCTATTTTTTTTAATCTAAGGAGGGCAACATTGCCTTTATAAGGCTACAAATATCTCTTCATTTCTTTTTATTTTGTTCCCCCCTTCTTAATCTCAATCAGTGGGAATTTGATGATACTACTGAACATGTGAGTAATTTTCAATTGCTTTGTCAAAAGCAGACTATACATGCTAATTTTTTATGATATCTTTCTTTCACTTACATATGGTTTGTCATCACAGTTGTTTGGATGCATGAACTAACATTATTTTTAATTTATCTTCACTGTGCTGCACTTTTTATTTCGATGTTTGTTTTGTGAAATTGGCATGGTGCTATTGATTGCATAAGAAATGTCATGGGCTCATGATATTTGTTTTGATGGCTGCTACTAACTCTGCCTTGTGACACAGTCAGAGGAGGCATACTTTAAATGGAGGGAGATGTCAAGCTGTTTGGTGTAGGCTGCTCATAAATCCTACTCCAGGATTACACAGCCAGTGGATAGCATAGATCTGGCACTTACTAACTCTATCTAGAATTGGCTATTCTGTGTTGTACCCGTACAGATTTGAGTGAAATTGAGTGGACCACACCAAGAAGCAGAAAGTTTCTCACTGAGGGAGAAATGTTTTTAAAATATTTGAGCGAGAGGTTTATGTTATTTATTGAGAGACTGTTATACATGTGGTACTGCAGAAGGCACATGATGTGACTCCTGCCTTCCAAGTGTTGACAGTCCAGGTGGCTAGGGAGAAAGTAAAGTTCTGAAAACTCATAAAATACAGCAAAAGAAATGGCCTAAAGCAATGGGTAATGCATTAGTAAATGAATGAGAATGTTAATAAGAACTGTGAATTCAGATATAGTGATCTAGGTCAGTGCAGTTCTGAAGCTTAGTTGATAATCTGGGGGATGACTAGAGAATAGAATAGGTGAAAAAATACGTGTGTGTATGTGTTTGTATGCGTGTGTGTTGGGGAATTGGAGGTGGGAACATATTTTTTTTTTTAAAGTTGAGCACAGGAGAAGCAGTCATTTGGGCAGTTGAGTGTGTGATATAGTCAGGTGACAGCAACTTGGTCAGTTTGACACAAATTGAGACATTTTTGAGTAAATTAGTGGTGTAAATACAGCTAGAGGTAAATTATAATATAATGTTAGAAAAACCTGAGGTATCCAGCTAAAAAGCTGGTCAGTCTTTAACTCTTCTATACTAGAGAGGTGTAGAAAAATATTAAAGAGAGAAATGAGATAAAAGCTGGCAGGAAGGTGTTCTTTGATTCTATGAATAAATATTTATTGCCATAGCACAGAGCTCTTACTGGGAATCTTAGTAAATATATACAGGCTATCAGTTTCCATGGAATTGACAGTAAAAGTTTTATAAATTTCATTGACCATGATCTGTAGTAAGAAATGCATCACATGTCATGATTCAATGCACATGTATGCTTAATTAAAATAAAATTGTATAAAATCATACTTTACCTTTAGATATATAATAAGCTCTAACATTTTATATTCAAGCTTATTCCATTTTTTGTTTGTTTAAATGTTGTTCGTGACTGACTAAATTGATTTCATGACCTTCTAAATGGGTCATTCCCTGTAGTTTAAAAACCAGTGACTTAATGTATAGATTAGAGCAGGGGTCCCCAACCTATGTTGAGTTGTATAATTATTTCATTATATATTACAATGTAATGATAATAGAAATAAAGTGCACAATAAATGTAATGCATTTGAATCATCTCAAAACTATCCTCCCCCACCCTGGTCCATGGAAAAATTGTCTTCCATGAAAAGAGTCCCTGGTGCCAAAAAGGTTGGGTTGGACCACTGGATTAGAGAATAAAAAGGTAGCAAATAGAGAAGCAGGTAAAAAGAGTTGCTTTACTAATTTAGTCATGAAGTGATAAAAATTCAATAGAGTTGAGGCAGCAGCAATGAAAAAGAGACAGTTATGATCAATAAAATTGACAAAAACTTGCTGATGAAGAACTTAAGGAAGAGAAAGAGGTCAAAGATAGTGCATAAGTTTTACAGATACATTACCACTCATTAAAACATGGAAGTAAGGAGGGGAGTCATCTTCTGGGGGTGATTTTTAAGTTTTAGTTAAGTTGAACCCCAGGTAACACTGGGTAGTCGCAGGAAAACATCCAGCAGATATTCACAATGTATTTGCCACTGGAGCTCAGATGGGAAGTGAGAGCTGGATATAAATTTGGGATATAGGCAGAAATAATTATTTAAGGTTTGGAAATGAATGCAGTTTTTCCAAAATTAGAGAGAAATGCTGCAAACTAGTAACTATGATGGAACCTCAGGAATGCCAAATTTTAACAGGCAGGGACAAAAAGTAGAGTGGAGATGGGCAGGCAGAGACAAGGAAAATGAGGCACTGTGGCCCTAATACCAGACAACCACCTCACAGAGATACTGAAACAACCGAGGAAGTGTCCCCACAGCTTAAAGAAAGAAAATGTAACCCAAGAGAAGATATATAGAATTGTGTCTAGTTGAGATTATACCACTGCAGAGGACTTGACCAACTTCAAATTGTATTACTTGTGTAATACTATAACAGCCTGGGTGAGAGGATGGATACATGTGGTTAACCCGAATTTTATGAATGAGAAACTTACATAAGGCTCAGGGTACATGCATTTCTTGTTATATAGTTTGGTGATAGACGCAAGTCTTGCTTTTTTTTCCTGCTGGCCTCGCCTGGCTTTTAGCAGTAATCTAGTGGTATGTAACAGGGGCCTTGGAAACAATAATGGTGGCATTTACTCATCATAGTTTTTGGAATAGCCAGTATGTCTACCATAATTTAAAATGCTGCTCTCAGGTAGTTTATTTGGTTTTTGTATCCTCTGTAATGTGAAACCATTCAAAGATTTTGGAAATAAAACATCTCTCCCAAATAGTTCATTTATCTGGCAGAATAAAATTTCCAGTGACTCTTCAGGATGGTATCTGAAATACTTGAATTTCCACAATGATCATATTCCTACTCTTTTGAGAAAGCACATCATATCCAAAACTGTCATATTTGGAATTGGCTTCAACAATTGAGTTCAATGGTACCTGATACAGCCTTGCTTAAAAACAAAACAAAATACTGTATTCCACACAATCCAGCCTATTCACTTACCACTCACATTGTCTTTAGATTTGCAAGATAATTATATATTTTCTTAAATTTACCTATATTCAATTTGAAAACATAACTGTGTCAAAAATCTGAAAGGGTTTTTATATTGCTGTGTGCATGTGTTTGTGTGTGTGTGGGGGGGGGGCACACGCATGCAGTGTGAAGAAAATACCAGAACAAGTTAATAACCACCGCTCTAAAGAATACGCAACCTCCAATTTAAAGGAATGGATTAAAGATCACCATGTCATATAACTGCTACAGATTTTGCCCCTTACTAAAAGAAAACTAGAAATTTTGATAGTTTGTGATATTTAGTATTTTATAAATAGAATTAATTGAACACACATTACTTATGTGGTAAAACTCAAGTCCTGTTATATTCTTTGGTTTTATGGCATGCTTTCTAATTTGCCAGAAAATTCTCCTCAATTCATAATGATTTTTGTTCATAGCCTATACAGTTATCCAGTAAGTTCCTAGAGTCCTAAGAAAATTCTCTGGCTCTCAGGATATCTAGATCCAACATCAACCATTTGGCAAAATACTTAGATAGTGATAAACCAGGCTGTGTTGGCACCGGCCCCATCACAAGTCTGTGGACCCAGCTACAATGGTTACATCTGGGGAGCTGTAGGTAGCACAGCTAGTTTGTGGAGTGTTCTCTACGAACCAGGCATAATTCTAAGAGTTTACCTGATATAACGCATTTAATCCTCCAGTAAGGACCCTATTGGATCCTTATTATTATTCCAGCTTTCAGATGGGTAAGGAAAGCATAGGAAGGTAAATTCACTTGCCCTGGATCACCAAACTAGTAAGAATAGACAAATTTAAGTTGAAGAATTCTTGAGTTCTGTGTCTGGCTCCAGATATCTTGTTTTTAAACTGCCTTAAGAGCTTCCAGAAACTTCACCACCCCCTTCAGTGTCAGCATGAAGACAGGTCTCCATAGCATGAGCTTCAGGCATGAAACTCCCAGTGCTTGGCATGGCTGTAAGGGATGCCCAAGCATGCACAGAATGAAGATGGATGGCTTTGTTTTCCTCCAGAGCATTCATAGCATGTTTTGAATCAGTGTTATTCTATTGTATCATTTCAGGACATGATCATTTCTGGGCTGCAGCCTGAAACGTCCTACTCCCTCACTGTCACAGCCTACACCACCAAAGGAGATGGTGCTCGCAGCAAGCCCAAACTGGTGTCCACCACTGGGGCAGGTAATCATGTCTGTACATGTATGTGCTGTGAACAATAATACTAACTTTACAAATGGTTTAGGTGGCTTTGATCAGTCTTATATTATGATAAAATCAGAGGAAATCAATGGACTGTGGTCAACATTTGTGTTTTTTAGTTTAGAAGAAAAACTAATAGAGTTCAGGGAAGAAAAATCATCCAAGTTCATACTTTGTCCAAATTATTCAATCAATTATTCAACAAATATTTTTTGAGCACCTATAATGAGTCAGGCACTGTTCCTAGTGCTGGAGATACAGCAGTCAGCAAGACAGAAAAAGACCACTCTGCTTCATGAAATTTATTTTGTGACTATGACTAAATAATTAACAAGTGAACAAATTGACTATATTATAAAATGTCAGGAAGGGATAAAGTAAAAAATGAAAAGTAAAGATATATAGGGATAAAGGATGAGAAAGCCTTTAGGTGGGCTAAGAAGGTCTCCTGGAGGAAGGATATTTAAGCAGAGACTCGAATGATGTGAAGGAGAAAGTCCCATGAAGGCCTGGAGGGCAGGCATCTGGGTGGGGAAGTCACACAGCAGGTTCAACCTCTCCCAGCAACAAATCCTTTTAGAAGAGCTGCCATCTTGAACTGGGTTCATGATTCATTCTTTGCAATTTTCTCCTCCTTACCCCTTGCTGTGGGGAATCTAAAGAAGCCAAGTTGTGCAAAAGATGGGAAACAGAAAAGAGAATGAAAAAAAGCAAGAAAGCTAAATAGTATAAAATTACTCCCTTCTGAAGAACAAAGCTTCTTCAGTGCTCTTTAGGTTACTTTGATTGGCCACATTAGGAAAAGCCAGCAAGAAGGAAGACCGCGCATTGTAAAACCAGTAAATTAAGAGATAATTACAAAAGGCATCTCCTCCAGTCCCTGTATATAGCAGTCTCCCATGGAACATTTAAACTATGATTTGATTTACTCCTGAATCACTTCTCACACAACTTTTCAGGAACACACCTCCACGTAAAGGCATAAAATAAAGAACAGCTGTGATGCACAGTAGCCTCCTGGGTGCCATGCTCACTGCCAAATTTGTCTAAATGTCATAAGATTTGCCTCGCTCCTCACACCCTGCCACCTGGAACTGCCTCAAGCAGCAGAATTACAGATGGCAAAACTTCTTCAAAGCAGAGACTTCTGGGCTTTTTTTTTTTTTTTTTTTTTTTTAAGAATACCTTTGTATCAAGCTACTTCAGTGCCCTGAAGAGGAGATACATACTCAGTGAGGGACATGATGGCATAATGACGGTCTGGCTATGGAACCAGTATCTATTGGAACATAGACAACCATGGTTAAACTCCTGAAATGGAATCCCAAAAAAAAAATATATATTTCCTCCACTCACATTTATAACTATGTCTTAATAAGCCTGAAATGTCTTATGCATCAAATTCCTATTGCCCATAAGATGGGGTCATGTAATGAGGAGAAAGTAGTCTTATAGCCAAGGGATATGAATCCTACAGAAAGGAATGATTTTGTCTATTTTAGTGTCATTCAGACTGTATCTTCACTTTTTAGTCACCATACAGAAGGTTATTTGGAATTGTGAATGTTATTCATGTATAGAATTCTTTTGGAATTTCCATTCACAATTTCAGATCTTTCTTCATCAGCAGAGACTTGGATATTGAGATAACAAGTGGTTATAATTTAGACGCCTGCAGATTTACTCTCTTGAGACCTTCCCACTAAGCCTGAGATAAAGGTGGGAGAATCCAGATTGATAATTCCTTTCAGAGAAAATCTCTAGTTCTTTGCGTAAGCATTCCCTATTCATGGTTTATCCTGTGCAATTAGGAACGAATCAGTAAACGGATCAATTTGCTTTATTTTGTATACTACTTTAAAAAATCTTCATATTTATGTGACTATGAAGAATTCCTGAGTTTATTTCACAGATATGAGCTCCTAATAACCACAATTATAGGGGTATTTAGTCACAGCTTCCATAGAGAATTCAAGAATTCTCATAAAATTTTATTTTAATTGTAAAATTCCTGATTGCGGGATATGTTTGCTTATTATACATTGTTTCTAGACTCTGTAAAGAATCATCTTTGAAACGAGAGTACTGGTCGTAATTTAAATAATGTATGTAGGATTCATATGACCTGAGCATTGCTTCTGAATAAAATGTTGGCTTTTATATTTGAACGATTGTGGCATGTTTGCAGTTTTCTTTGTTGATACTCCCATTGTTCTTTATGGTAATAATTGTTCTACTGCCTGAGGCCTTGAGGTTAAAGGCAACCAGAAAATTCACTGGTTTGACATTTTCTGTATGTTTTTACATGAATTCCAGTACTATACTCAGCAGCTATGTTTTTTATTTTTTTATTGTTTTTCAGCAGCTATGTTTAAGGATGATCAAAAGATGACTATGACATGAAGAATTTGGAAATAATAGGCTTAGTCCAGTCAATTGTGGTTTTCACTGCTTTGGTGCTGGGTTAAACTAAGGCTAAATTTAGAGCCATTGGGACTGAGTGCCTTGGTTGATCTCCGGTGATTGCTATTGCTAAGAAGTAAAGGGCATCTGTACATATGTACCATTTTGAAGTCTTAAAAGATTTTTTAAAGGAAACAATATAATAAAGGAATAAGTAAATACAAAAGGGAGAATAGTTTATATGTCATGATATAAATTAGAATTAGCTTATTTACTTTGTAGCTGGACCCTCTCTATTTCCTCCAATATGTTCACTAAGACACTGCTAAAAAATTATCTCGAGAAGTAAAAGACTCTTTTACCTTGCCAACCCTCAGGCTTCAATGCTGGAATAAGTAGAACCACACCGTAAGTAGGGGCCACACAATAAGCGTATTTATTAGACAACTTGAGCCAGACTATGCATACAGCATGATCTACTCTACCTCTTCATTTTTTCAACTAGAGTACACATGTATTAGAGGACATGGACCCTGCTGTATCACATCCTTATTTTCCCACTCAGATGCCTGTGTGCCAGTGTATAATATAAGTCTTTGCACAAATGGATAGTTGGTAAATATTTCATACACATAGAGTTTCTGGAAGCCAGAAGTAGAATAGGTTCCATTGCCAATATGTGGAGTTTAGGAAAATTCTTTTTTACCACATATGCAATGATGTAGAACTCTTCTCATCCCTTTTCCCTGTTTTATCCTATCAGTTAGTTATTCCCTGGATGAACTATCACAACTGTCTGGAACCCTTACCACAGCATATTATATTTAAACTAAATCTATTATTTCCATTATTCACACACTCTGGACATTGTAGGCATCACTTCACGTGGCCATCCTTTCCTGAGGTGGTGTTGGGAGTTCTTCAAGCTGCCTCAGCATCCATTTCTTTACCAAACCATTCACTTCTGCATCCTGGTGCTTCCAGGCTGATTATCTCATAGTTTTCAGGCTTAGTAAAACCTCCCAGGGAGGGGATGACTGTTGTGGTTTTGGCAGTAGAGAGCAGCCTGAGATGCTCCTGGCACGGCAGTGAGAGCCAGTAGGTCAGAGCTGGTGCTCTGACTTTGGGAGCATTACTTTGTCCTCATGAGTACAAGCCCACAAGCCTTTATATCCTAGAACAGGAAAGGTCATGGCAGCATCAAAAAACGGAAGACATTAATCTAACCTAAGCTTTGATTCCCACAGAAGAATAAATGTATAGTTTCATAAAATCGAAGGTTTTTTCTTAGGATTTACCAGTCCATTATATTTCTCTAAATTTTCACCATAGCAATATTATGAAGTGAAACATCAGATAATAAAAACATAATAATATATAACTTACAAATACTATTAGGATGCAATCGATATTTGTGGTTTGTATCAAGAAATTAAGTATTTTTATTTATCTTAGTTTTACATGCATCTTATAGAAATAAGATTCACAGTGTCCATTATACAGTTCCTTAGAATCAGAATTTTGGAAAATTTTAGTAAATATATTTAACAAAATGTTTTGTCCCTGGAGAATGTTAAAAATTAATAGTTACATTTCCACCCATTAGTTTTAACTGAGTTTCATTTATTTGACAGATATATTCTCTGCTGAAAGCTCCATCTCACTATTCATTTTTCTCAGCAGAAACTCCATGTAAATGTATATACATAAAGGGGAATTAAAGATGTCTGCCAATAAAGTGCTATTTTTAAAATTAAAATGACTGTAAATATATTTAAAATAAAAACAAATGAAATAAATTCAAGCATTCTCCAACTTATGAGTGGCCTGTGTTCTGAAAGTTTGTTAGTTGGTTAAGATCCCTGGATGCATTTTTTCCTGAGGAAAAATGAGAACACAGTGGTTTGGTTCCTGGGCCAGTCTTCAACACACTTGTTGTGTATGTACAATACACATTATACAATTGCCATTAGAAACTTTAGGAACTATTCTTTTCATACATTGTACATTAGCAGAGTTGTATAAACTTACTGTGAATCTTTCCAGCCTGTGAAACAAAATCATTGCTCCATTGGTTAAGAATAGAAATGTTTTAATGAATGTGTTCTTGAGCAGAGCACACGCCCACTTGGATCTCAACTTTTTGAAATATAAAATGAAAGGATTAATCAGATAATTTCTGAGGTTGCTATACTAAGTATTGCCTCATCATCTTTCTAGCATTTTTTAATCTTTATTCACATTCCCGAGATACAATTTCTTATCGCCTGTCTCTCATTAATGTAAACTTTCCTTCCTTCCTACCGTCTTTCTTTCTTCTTTCAATGGTTTAGTTTTGATTCTGATAATACTGTCTTCTCCCTCCCTCATCTTTGGACCATTCCCAGAGAACTCATGGCTCTGTATTGTTTATCAGTGCCTTTCTCTGTGGATTCCAGCAATAATTGCTCTCCATTAAAAAAATATACAGCTATAATAATGCATTGAATAAGTTGATTAGAACTCTTGACCTATCTAACTTAAAAATAACTAAACTCTATACTATGCAAAACTAGCCCCAGAGCACAAAAAGCTTAATATTCCAATTATTAATAATTATGGTTACTATTAATGAAACATACAACCTTATGTTAAGTCTTCTACATGAATTTCCTTAATTACTATTCACAACAATAATACATGGTAGGTCTTAATATAATGCCCATTTTACAGCTGAAGAACTTGATGAGAATGACTGGTATGGATAGTAAAGTTAGACAAAATGCACAAATGAGAACCTTACTAAATCAAAGCAACATTATGTTATATTTTTTTAAAAAAATATATAACCTTTTAAGCAATATAACAGCACAATAAAGCATTTAAGCTATGGATTCAGACAGAGCTGGATTTGCTTTATAGATTTCACACTTGTTACACACCTACCCTTGGACAGTTTTCTACCTCTCTGGGCCTCATTTTCTTATAATAGACAATGGAGATAATAATAACTAATCAGCATAAAAAATAATAACTAATCAGAGCATGTATTGAGGAGTAATAAATGTAAATCAAATGAACATACCATGTACAATGTCCCAGCACAGTACCCAGTACATTGATTGTACTCAATAAATAAATAATTGTTATAATTATTATTCTTATTTGCTATATCTAATTGGCTAATTTTTACTTAGATTAATTTCTCTGTGGCATGAACCTTTATGTGTGAAGGCTTAAGATGTAAAGATTTTAAAACATTCCCTTAAATTGTTGTTTCAATGATACCTCCTATTGTGTGTCCGTTATCAGATTCTAGTATCTCAGCTACTACCTTAATAAAGTAAGAGAAGGAGCATTGCTTCCCCCTCCCCCTTATTTTTATAAGTAATGAAATGGGAATATCCATAGTATGGAACTCTCATCTGGCAATGACTCACATGTGAACATTCAATTTCAAGGTCTTACCTTTCCATCCTATGTGTTCCAGTTCCAGGGAAACCCCGGCTTGTGATTAACCACACTCAGATGAATACTGCTCTCATTCAGTGGCACCCCCCAGTGGACACATTTGGACCCCTTCAGGGCTACCGTCTAAAATTCGGCCGCAAGGATATGGAGCCGCTCACCACTCTTGAGTTCTCTGAAAAAGAAGATCACTTTACAGCTACGGACATCCACAAGGGAGCATCGTATGTCTTCAGGCTCTCAGCCAGAAACAAAGTGGGCTTTGGGGAGGAGATGGTGAAGGAGATTTCTGTTCCAGAAGAAGTACCAACTGGATTCCCTCAAAACCTTCACTCAGAAGGCACGACTTCAACCTCCGTCCAGTTATCTTGGCAGCCACCTGTCTTGGCAGAGAGAAATGGCATTATCACCAAGTACACCCTTCTGTATAGGGATATCAACATCCCCCTTCTTCCAATGGAGCAGCTTATTGTTCCAGCTGACACCACTATGACACTCACTGGCTTAAAACCAGATACCACATACGATGTAAAAGTACGTGCTCACACGAGCAAAGGGCCCGGGCCATATAGTCCCAGTGTCCAGTTCAGGACACTGCCTGTGGATCAAGGTAGGATTTGTCTGCTTATGGCCTTCCTCCTTTAAAGGAATGTCAGTCTTTGGAAATCAGTGTTTTGAAGCTATAAATAACTGATCGGCCCATTCATATTAATATGTTCAGCAAAAACCAAAAGGTAAAGTATGTAAAACTTAATACGTTTCGGATGCCTTAGATTTCAGTTATAGAATGTCAAGCAAGTCTGGCTGACAGCACTCCAATGTCCTCAGGTAAGGAAAACACAATATAGTTGGCTGAATTGAAGAGAAAGGAGAGATCTTTATGAGAATGGGGTGTTAAAATGAATGCTCTAAACAGGTAGGCAAATCATGGTTCTCTCTCTGATCGAAGAAGACAGCATCTAAGCAAAAGCTCTGTGGTCCATGGTGAAAAAGGACAGGTCGTAAGTTTTTAGGAATAGTTTAAATACACTGTTTTTCCTTTTCCAGCAGTGTTTGCAAAAAATTTTCATGTCAAAGCAGTAATGAAGACTTCAGTGTTGCTGTCTTGGGAGATTCCAGAGAATTATAATTCTGCCATGCCTTTCAAAGTAAGTTGTTTTCTAATTTGTAAGAAATCCCAGGTAAAAGTGGAGGGGACAGTTTATCTGGGTGAGTCGTTTTCAAAGCACGCAGGCCACTTTGATTCAGCCACAGGTACTTGCTATTCTCATTTGTGACTTTCGCGTAGGAGACTGAGTTGCTTTGGCAGCCTGACCTTTCTACTCTAAAGAGGGGCAGGAGCTCAGACCCAGGGCTGGCATTAGCTGTAGGTTACCTACTTCTTTGAACTTGAATTTTTTACATCTAAGCTAGTGCTTTTGTTTTTTTGCCAGAGAATGCAATTTACATTGTTTCTACCTATTTATGATGCAATATCCTGGGAGATTTTGAATTTCATTGGTTTCAGGCCAATTTTAAACTCTGGCTTGCCATTGTGACGTATTGAGAGATGTTAGCAAGAAGAACGAGTTTATAAAATGAGGATTAAAGAAACATTTTTAAAAGTAAACATGTATCTAGAAATAGGAATTGAACTGTTCAGAAAAAAGGTGATATGGATAATACATTGAAAACCTAGAGCATTTCTGTGCACTTATTAAAATCTCATACAGCTAACAGGAGAAATATTTAAAAGTTATTGTATGTATCTTTGCAATATATTTTGATAGACTTGGAAGCATTATATCATTACATAGTAAGAACTGACAGGAAAATTCTAGAATTATGAATGCTTGCTTATTGGCTTAGGAATTGCCCGAAATTAGAATTGACCTGATATACATTTTTCATAACCAAGTGCATATTGGTTTAGCAGATACATTTTGCTTCTCTGATGACAAAAATTCTTTGAGTGGTTGTATCTCTTTAGATTCTTTATGATGATGGGAAAATGGTAGAAGAAGTGGATGGACGAGCCACACAGAAGTTAATTGTCAACCTGAAGCCTGAGAAGTCCTATTCTTTCGTGCTGACAAATCGTGGAAACAGTGCCGGTGGGCTTCAGCACAGGGTAACGGCAAAGACTGCGCCAGATGTACTGCGTACCAAGCCTGCCTTCATTGGGAAGACCAACTTGGATGGCATGATTACCGTGCAACTGCCTGAAGTACCTGCAAATGAGAATATAAAGTAAGTTGACTAACGGGTTAGGGCTGAAGGAAAGAACTGCATGCAGGTAGACAAGAAAGTTACATCTCAGTGTTACAATGGTTCTGGAAGAATATATGGCTCATTGTAGAGTGAAAGATTCTTCTGCATAGACTCACAGTTTTGCTATCCAAGTTTCGTTGCCATGTGCTCTGGTATTTATTCTAACACATATTCTCATTAATTTAACATTGAGTTTTTTGTGGGTTTCAGGAACAGTGTTACTTAGAGGAGACAGACAAATAGAGCATGATCCTTCCTACAGAGCAGTTTATATCATAGTATGTGGAATAAGGTGAATAGTTGACTGACTCTAATATTTGGCAAAATACTGTTCTAATTGTGAGGAAGTCTTACAAAGTGCTATAGGGTTGAAAAACTTTGGGAAATACGATTAACAAAAGGTATATGACACTGATGTTCTATGTATGCTGAAAAGGAGGAAAAATTTTTACAAGTTAAAGTTCCAAATGACATTGCAAAAATATAAATGTTAGAAAACACAAGTTTTTTCTTTTGTATGGAGTGCAGTGTAGAGGCCAATGGGTCTAAGATGGAAAATTAAATCCAGTTAATTAAGTAGTTTATCCAAGCACATTATAGCTAGCTGGTTGCATAGTCAATAGAAGGAAAAAGTATATTGACCTAAATGTATTAACTATAAATATTGTGGTAGACGCTGGGGAGTAAAAAATGATGTAGTTCCTGTCTTCAAAGAGTACTTACCATGGAGTGGGCGATATGGAGAAATAGATGTCGTAAGTGTTAATGATAGAGTTATGCATTATCTTAAGAGCAGCTAATACAGAATGGAAGTTTCCGAACTTAATCTTGAGGGACAAATAGTAGTCATACGAAAAATAAGAAAGAGATGATATGCGAAGGGAGCAGTGTATGGGAAGGCCTGTTAGTAAAGTTAGCGAGTGGTGCCACAAGGCTGGACCCCAGGTGCCTAGGCAGGATTGATGAGAGAAGGAAGAGGGTGGCATTTGAGAGCCAAGGCATGCTCAGGAGTTGGTCTGTATCCTGTAGATGATGGACATCCATTAAATGTCTTTATGCAGGAGATTAGCATGATACCATTTCTGTAACATCAAGGTTTCGTATTTTTCCATTTTAAGACATATTTATTGAATATCTAAATATTTATTGAGTGAATAGGTGTTGTGTTACCTATTTGGGATAAGACTAGACCCTTTCTCATTTCCTCTATGCTACACCATCAAGTTTAGATGAAATTTGCTATGAAAAGTTTGAAGGTCAAGAAGAGAGACGTTTATATATAGTTCATGCACTGTTGGAATGTTGGAGGGATTGGAGCAGCGCCATAGAGATAGTGGTAAGGAAAATCTTTGGGAAGTCATCCCATAGTTGACGCTAGGCAAATAACAATATTCTAAAGGAAGATGATGATGGTGGTGATGGAAATAAGATGCAGAGACAGACATGAGATATACCAAAGCAAAGCCAGTGGTGTGGCAGGAAGGGGCAGATACTTTAATGACAAGATCCAAGCAGAGGAAAATGCCATAGATGGCTCGGAGGACTAAGCTTGGACGACAGTGAATGATGCTGCCATTCATCCTACAGGATGACAAATCCAGAGGAAGTTAATGAGTTTAATTTTGTGTGTATTGATATGAAGTTATCAGTGAAATATCCAGTTAGAAATATGGGCTTAGACAAGGTACTAGGATTAAAGACATAAATTTGCGAGTCATTAAGAGTAGCAATGGTTTTATGGAAGGAAGAATCACTCAATGAGGTGAAAATATGAAGCAAAAGACTAAAATTAGTGTCTCAGTGGGAAGAAAAGAGACAGTAGGGGACACAGAAAATAACTTGTTAGAAAGTTAAGAGGAGAATGGAGCCAGCCCAGCATGGCAAAGGGCTTTTCTAGAAGGAGAAAAATTCAAAAAGCACAGTCAAAAATGTCTGAAGCTTTAGAAAACTTAAAGAAAATCAGGTATTAAGAGTTAAAATCATGAACAAGGAGTTTTAAAAATAGTGCAGTTTGTGAAATTTAGGAATACGTAGTAAGTTTGGACACTTTAGACTCAGCCAAAAACTATCCTTCCTGAGAAAATTTTCAATTGTTATTTATTTGATAAAATAATTGGTGAATTTCAACCAGGTGACAGAATTTCCAAAAGATAATTCACTGAGAAATAAGATCTCTATTTTTGTCCACTCTTCTTTTTCTATCATTTAGAAAACTAAAAATGAGAATAGAGTGTAAGTGTAATTTTTACCCCCCAAATTTAAAATGATGTTGAGATTATATTTATCCACTGATTTGTTTATTAATTAAGCAGTTTTTTATTGATATTAGCAGATAAGGTATTTATATATTTTTTCAAATCACTTTATTGAAATATGATTGATATATGAAATGCTGTACAAATTTAATATCTACAATTGATTTAGTTTGGAGATAAGCATTTACCTGTGTAACTGTCAAGGCCTTAGACATAGTGGTCATTTCTTTTCATTTTATTTTTTAAGGCTAGTCAAGTGAAGCAGTGGGAGTGGAGAAAAAACAAAGAAATCTGTAACTGGTTGTGATCAATGAGTTGTAAATTGGACCAGCCCATATTAGTTATTTCTTAATCACCCACCATAGCGAAATAGTGCCAAGCAATATTTTAGAGATTCAGTGGAGATAACGTGGTCTTTCTCATTGTTCTCATACAGCATAGTTAATTTGGGAATTTGGACAAGTGAAGATTCATCCAAAGCAGAGTCCTATGATAGAGAGTAGGTAGAGAAGGGAGGCCATGGTCAGGGTCCTTAACCCAGGGTGGGAGTCCTGGAGAAAGTGACAACAAGCTGTGAGGCTTTAGAAGTGATAAGAAGTTAGCTGGGCCATGGGAGTGGGAGTGGGGAGACAAGTGTTCAGGCAGAGGATACGGTGTCTGTGATGATGCAGAGGCTAGAGAAAGACTAGCAGGTGTTATTTTTCCACGGTCGTACCCGTCTGTTAGGACTTTTCAGCTAGCATCCGACAAATTATTCTATACATACTATCTTGCCAGTGCCATGGTTGGGAACAGAAAGATGACAGAGAAAATAGATAATATGAATATAGCAGGAGAAAACAGATAATGTAACTATAATGGGGTGAGTACGCCAGGTGCTATGGAAACATAAATATCAAGTTTTAGCCCAACTTAGGTGTCAGAAGAAGGCTCCTGAGGGAGCTAATATCTAACCTGAGTCTTGTAGGATGAGAAAGATTTAAGAAAGGTGAGCAAGTTGTGAATGATGAAAGAACAGGGAAAAGACATTGATTATAGATTTATTCTATTAGAAAAATATGCATGTCTTTTCAGGAAAAGAATAGCTGAAAGAAGAAAATAGTATAGTATATTTTGTAGCATTTACTATTAATTTTGTTTTCAAGACTTTATTTACATAAAAAATGATCTGTAGAGGCTATTTACCAAATTGCCGTAGCAAAATGTGTGAGGCATTATGGGGAAGTGGCATTTTTAGTCACTGGTGATGAACTTCAGTCTCATTTTTCAATTTCTGAATGAGTTGAGAATATTGCAGAATGCGTGTTGTCTTTCAGGGTTTTCCTTAGCTTGTTCAGTTTTCCTCTTTGTTTTATTTATGTATTTCCTCCTCCTATTTGAAATGGGAGTCAGGGAAAAGGGATAAAACTTTGGTACAAAGAGACGAGATCATTATAAAGCAGAAAAAGAAAGCAAACTATTATGGACAAATTTTGTTTTCTAGAAATTAATTAAGATTCCCAGAAATATATTCTAGCCACTCTGGGAATACAAAGAAGGGAAAAACTAAACTAGGAAAGTACTTGAGTGGGAAAAGTTTCAGAGCCACAGAAAATGAAACACAAACCTGTTAATTGAAAAATCTTAGATAATTTATATTTACTGGGAATCTTAAAGAGATAATAGGATAAGGTTATCCATGCTGTTTTCTAGGTTGGCTCATGTGGCGTGGTCAGGGATTAGCAGAAGCTCCATGCCATGCTGTGCCATTTGCAATAGTTGACATGTTTAGAAACTAGAAAAGATTGTATATAATAGCTTTTTGTTCAGTATTCTATGGGAAAAAATGAAGGGTAGGAAATAGAACTCATTCCAGAACTGAGGCCAAGTTGCTAACTTGTATTTAGGTGAAAACTATCTAGAAAAATGTTTCCAAGCAAAATGCAGTTTTGGTGATTGAAGCCTGTTTTCTTGACCCACAGAAAGCATATATTTTCCTCATTTGCGGCCATGTTAATTGAGAGATCTTAATCCCTGCTCCCCAACTCTTTGCCACATAAAAACAAAACTCTTTATCAATTTAATGAAGACACAACATCTTACTTTCAAATTCTTTCCCAACTGTTTTTTAAATTTTTTGTGTGACAAAGCAGGGGAGCTCCCCAGGAAAAGGCTAAATTTCTCCTGAAGCAGCCTTAAGGATACTGCAGGTTCTGGTACCAGCAATTCTGTGGTGTTTAAACTTTCTATTTAAATAGATTTGGGGAGCAGAATGCCAGCCAGAAAATCTAGCAATCCGTCTCTTCTTCAGAGGCAAGTTGTAATGACAGAGGAACCTTCTGTGACTTAAAATTCTGCAAAGCAGAATTTTACTCTGGGTGTTTAAAAAATATATATATACCATGCAGATTGTACTAAGAGAAAAAGCTACCAGAAGGTACTCAATGTAAATTAATTTCTAACAACCCTTTTATGTTTATAAAAAAATGGAAATGAAGAATAAGAGTATTTTATGAAGTTGCAACTTTCTTGGTCTTACTAATTTGGCTTTCAGGTTCTCTACTTTTCCTTCTTTTGAAAAAGATGATTTTTGTGGAAGCATAGCTTACAATGTTGCTTCATAAAATTTGTGTACTGCTATTAGCAGTTTAATGAGGGATAATTCATCAATTAAAGCAGTACAAACTTAAATTTGTATAGTGCTTTACAGTTGACTGAAAGTGTTCGGAAGCTTTATTTAAGCCTCACAGTAATCCTGTAAGGTAGGTATTCTTCTTTCAATTTTCATGTGAATAAAATGAGGCCACGGGATTCTAAGTGCCCTGGCCAAGATCATGCAGTTGAGACTAGTAATAGTTACTATCAGCAGAGGGCTTCCTAGGTGCTATTCAGATGACATCACACACACTAACTGATGTCATCCTCACAAGAAGGTGCTTCCCATTTTGCAGCTGAGGAACTTAAGAAGCAGACTAACTTGCCCTGGCACACAATATCAGAACCAGAAAGGAAAGACGTGAATCCAGGTACTCTGGCTACAGAGCCCATATTCTGAACCACAGCCTTGCCTCTGTGACCGTAGATTTTTTTTTTTTTGGAGACAGAGTCTCACTCTCTTGCGACTGTAGATTTTTTTTGTCAAACCAGAACATGTTTTTCCTAAGAAAATTGCTAACTAAGAACTCCCTAAGAAAGAGCATAAACAGAACTGCCCCTTACAAACCTTAGAACCAAGAATGACCAGACACATATGCTTGGGCACAGATCAGGGAAATATATGTGAAGTCTCATGAAGCAATAAAGTTAATAGGTTGCCATGAGGCTTATGCAAGCAATGACATTCATCATTAAACCCCAGGACAGATTTTTCACCTCCCAGTTAAATAACATGTTTGAGAATGCTAATACAAAAAGCCTGACTGAATTTGAAGAGGGACTGCCACAAAGACCAGAGCTTGCCCCTTGATAATAATATATTAAATGAAATTAGTAAAACTTTACTTAATATAATTAAAATTCTGAAGGTTAGATTTAGCTTATCTAATTAAATCTAATATACTGGGAAAACACAGCTTATTTTGTAAGTAGTCAAGGGCTTTCCAGATATATTGATTCTGAAGTTATTTATTTTTCTATTAGTTTAATAGTTAAAGTCTATGCTGAAAAGATGTTTTGAGTCTAAACTCCAGGCTTGATGGAAACAGGCACAGGAGAATGTTGAGTTTAATTTTACCCATATAGAAAGCTAGCTCCAAAAGCAATTTACCTTTTTTTCTTTTTCATTTCAAGCAAGTTCTTTCGGTTCATATGATTTGGTTGATATGAATTTGTTGGGTACACATTCACTCCCCCATCTGAATCATCTTATCTTTCTTTATGCCTCATGCAATTAGAACAAAGGTCACTATTAGGCCAGTAAAGAAAAGAACTTCTACAGTAAGGAGTTATATTTTCTATAAACTCTATTTGGGTATGTCATTGCTAGTTTAGAGAAAGGAGAAAAAGTGTGATAAGTTTGAGAGTTGGAAATTCTGATGGAGCAGAAGGACCCCCAAATATTTTTGACTACCTGAGTTAGGGAAGACATAAGTTCCTGAGAGCCACCTACCACACCCACTTCTACTGTTCAGTGGAAAAACAACTCAGTGATAAAATGTCAAAGTCAAGCAAATTTGAGGGAAATTATATGCACATCTGTTTTACTAATATTTCTCTAAATATATAAATATGTCTTGAACAGTATAAGAAAATTATATACTAAAAATGGTCCCATGAGACCATATAATGGGGTAATTTATTTAATTAGAGAAATCAGGAAGGTTTCAGGAATTATTATTAGGTAACAGTAAGTGAATAGACGGTTGAGGAAAGAGAGTAGTTAACTTGGTTGGAGTGACAGAAGGTTCTAGGCAAGTGTAACAGAATGGTCAAAGGGTTGATGACAGGAATGGATCATCGTGAATTCAAGACACTGAAAGCCTGTCAAGCTATAGCTCAGAGGACATAGAGAGATGGAGTCAGGCAAGCACCTGCCAGGCCTTGGAATACCTTTTGATTTTTAAGAGAAATGAGAATCCACTGAAATCTTTGAAAAAGTGGAAATGGCACAATTTTGTTTTGTGGATTGGAAATTCCAGAGACTGGACTAGAAGGGGCTGAAGTCAACGGAGAGAGAGAAAGAGAGGAGAGTCAGGTAGCAATCTGGGCATGAGACAATGGAATGAGACCAGAGGGGTGGCAGTAGAGGTAGAAGTGAATGCACTGGAAATGACAGAGTTTGGAGGTTACATGACGTGGCAATAGATTGGATATGAGGGGGAGAGAGAGAATAAAAGCAGATTGTCAGTGACAACACCTAGGTTTCTGGCATTGTGCACTGAAATAGATTGTTGTGCAATATTGGAGGAGAATTTATTTTAAAAGGTATATTATTTGTTTTGTGTTAACCACAGTAAGTTTGAGGGACTTTTGTGACATAGAAATGGAGACACAGTTGAAGTAGGATAAGCCTGTGGAATTCAGAGGAGCATTCTTGACTGAAGATAAGAATCTGTAAATCATTTGAGTGTAGCTAAGAACTGATGCCTGGGCTGGCATGAGATCTCCTAGGGTGAAAATAGGGTGTGAATAGAAGTTCTTGGCCAGAGCCTTGAGGAACTTCACCATGATAGCTGGGTAGCAGATAATAAATTCTGCTAAGGAAATAATGTCAGTGTGGTAAGAGATACAAGTAGAAATAACAGGAGAGTTGCAGCGCAGAGAAAGGGCTGAGAATGTTCCATGGAGGGTCTTATCAACATATTAAGATTCTGCCAGGAGGGCAAGAAAGAAAGAAGAGGATCAAAAGCTCTTCTTTTGATGTGACGCCGTGGAGATCACTGAGGATTCTGGCAGTGGCAGTGAGGTGGGTGGGGAGGCAGGAGAGGTAGCATGGGGAGCAAGGCATTGAGTGAAAGGGGAGAACAGCAGGAACTCCCAGCTCTTTGCAGGAATTTGGCAGTAGGGGAGAGACAGATGACTGGGGTGGGAAGTGGTTTGTTTTGTTTATTAAATGGCAGATATTTATTGCATGGTTGAAAGCTAATGGATAGGATCCAGCAGGGAGAGAGAAGTTGAGATATGAGAAAAAAGGGGTATGTTGTATGGTAAACTTGCAAAGAAAGTGAGAGGATGAGAATTAATTCAAGAAATAGTTATTGGCCTTAAGAAGTAGGGCCAGTCTTTCTACTGTACCAAAAGGAAAGTTATGGTTTGTTTACAGATATACATTGGCATGTACTTTGGTAGACAGATGATTCCCAGACAGAATTCCCAGTTGGTCTGAATGTTTACATTTTCTCTGTACGTAAGAGGTAAGACTGTCTTCTAGTGGGGAGGTATGGATATCCAAGGTTTTCAGGCTAGAGGCAAAAATTTGAAAAAATTATTGTGGATAATAGAAGGACAAGGCAACTAGAAAAGTTACTGGGTAACCAGATCGTAGTAAGACTGCCAGGCAGTGTGGAAGCCTAATTGGGTTTGCTGATTCTGAATTTATGGCATTATTCCACCCTGTACTTTGTTTCTGAGGCTGTATATTCAGCTCCGTGGGTTCAGGCACAGAGAACGGCAAGCATAGATTTCAGCCAAGGTAGAATGGAGGAGCTGGGCTTTGGGAAGGCAGAGTTGAAGGATCTGAGAGTCTTTGGTGGTGCACGGGCCAGCCCTGTGAGGGTGGCCACCACCCAAGCTGAGGGCAGAGTTTGGGAAGAAAGGAAACCTACGAACCTCTCTGAAGAAACTTCTAAGACAAAAGAGATGTGGGGAACGTGGTAAATAACAAAAATCAGCCAGAGAAGACCATAAGATAGCTGGATTGCATGAAATTCAAAAAAAGGAGGGGTGTGTTTCATTGTTAGTAAGAGGGTAGAGGGTGCCTGCAGGAAGCCAGGAAAGAACCCTCACACCCTGACTCTGAGGTTCGCAGGGAGGGGAGGAAGAAGAAATCAGTAAGGCAGTAAGGCAGTACTACAAGTAAGGCAGGCAAACCTGGATGTTCACAAAGCCATCGTTGCAGAGAACACAGTTGAAATGTGGGATTTGGACCTAGGCAAACCTCCCTATAATATGCAGTTCCAAATTGCCACTGCCTCATTTCTTTCAATGTGTGAGAGCTGCTTTGAAGCAAGCCTCACTTTGACTGTCCTAGATGAATACTTTAGAGATCAGTGGAGAGAAATGCTTATGGATGTTTGGCCACACTGTTAATGAATTGCAGTGGGGGAGGCTGCTCAATTCTTATCCCCACCACCAGCCATGTGAATAGCGGGGGAGTGCTGCAGAAGACAGAATGGATTCTTTTTTCATGTACAAGAATGGCAAATCAAATATGAAGGCAGAAGAAAAATTAATAAAACTCATCAGCTTAACCTTGATTTGCAAGATGCTGAAAGAGGACAAAGAGAGCTCTCTGGTAACATGCAGTATCATTGCTGTAGTGTAGAGCTCCCCTGACTTTGTGCAGTTGGTAGCGAAAAGCAAGAAGTTCCTTGACAAGTGTGTTTATCAAGCACATCTGCAGTGTTATTTTGTACGCTCAGTTGCAGCCTCTGTCATTCTCTTCCATGCTCATTTAACATGATGGACTTGTTTGGCAAATCCTTGAGGTGGTGGGAGGACAGGAGGAGGAGGAAGCTTACTCTGGATCATAAAATAAAAGATATTGGTCTCTCTCTCACACACACACCGACTCTTCCTTCTCCCTACCCTCCTGGATCATTATGATTATTCCTAGTAAAGAAAATGAATGGCTAGGTGATGTACTCCTGTGCATCTGTTGATTAGTCGCTCAGAGCACCATGGAAAAAGGATTGTGGCATGATTGTCTGGTTTGACTTGAATTCTCGATTAGGAAGAAAAAAAAACTTTGACAAGTTCTTAACCTGCATCTTATGGAATTTCATCGGGTCCTACTGAACGAGAGTTCAGACGCATGTCTCCCACCGTGATGGTCAGTCCCGGCCAGCCTCAGCTGTCATCTGTAGCGTTACGTGCCACACACACTGTGATGAGCACTTTGAGTTCATTTATTCCCACCCCCCCAAATACCAGCCTGATATTTTTTGCTCTCATATTTCAAGAATATATAACTGAGATTCTGGAATGTAGAATGATCAGTCCAAGACTACACAGTACCTTGGTAGCAGAGCCCAAATTCTGGGCGAGGTGCCACTTTCTGTACCGGAATACCCTGGAGCAGCATGGTCCAACACATATAACAAAAGCCTCCTGTGGAATTTTAAATTGTCTGTTAGCTACAGTGAAAAAGTAGAAACAGGTGAAATTAATTTTAATAACTTAAATATTCTAGATATATTTTGTATGTCCAGAATATTATTTCAACATGTCATCACTATTTTAAAATTATTACTGAGATATTTTACATTCTTTTTTTTGTGTGTGTCATACAGAGTCTTTGAAGTTTAGTGTGTCTTTTACAGCACATCTCAGTTCAGGCTGGCCACATCTCAAGTGTTCCGTGGCTCCAAGGGGCTGGTGGCTACTGTACTGGGCAGCTCAGCTCTAGACTGTGTGGAAACAGAGCTCTGTATCACAGAGGAATTGCTGAGTTTATTACAGGTTTTGTTTTGAGATAAGTAGAAAGAGGCCTTCCTGTGCATGCTATTGGTCTCTGAGATAAAACGTGCTAAAGGGTTAGTGGCATTCTTCCTCTCAGCCCTTTGTCATGTGTGGTAGCCTTCTTTTTTAAAGGTGTGTGTGTGTGTTTGTATGTGTGTCTGTGTGCGCTCATTCTCACAGTAAGTCTCCAAAAAATGTATGGAGTCCTTACTTTATGATACACAGTATGAATGAAATAAAGAGACCATTGCCAAGGTTAAGATAAATGTAGGTTTGAGTCCTTTTGTTGTCTGTTTTAACTTGGGCAATTATTTATTCTCTCCAGATCTGTCTTTTTGTTTGTGATCTGTTTTTATAGTTTTGTAGCCTATACCTAGGCTGTCCTGAAAGGCCATATAGCAGGACAAACCAGATTACACATTTGATATAATGCCTGAGAAGTAGGAAGCCATTAATATATTTATGAAGTGATTATTATACAGTATGTTCAAAGTCCTTGTATAGTTACTACTAAAGACTAGTATAAGCAGAATCCCTAAACAGAAATATAAAAGCAAGCCATATGCTATGCTGAAGTTACAAAGCAACTTTACAAATAGCCCATATCCATTTTTGGACGGGTGCCTTTATACATTACTGAAATTTTATTTGACCATTCTCAGTGTTAGGACTCAGTTACTTTTGTCTCTTTGTATAGATAACATTATATTGAGATCTGTTTTGAAGGCCCCTTAGGTAGTGATCTTCTCCAAATTTTTGCAGTACTTGAGGTTTTTAATTTGATGGGTAGAAAGAGAGGGAGTTTTTACATCTTGCTGTATGTAATTGTTGTGAGAGTCTATGTAATTTTTATGCTTTTAACTTTTTAGCCAAATAAAAAGTATTTTAAGTTTATATAAACATAATAATAGGTATATATGTGAGATAAGAATCATTTTTTTATATGTGCCCCTTTTTAGAAAGTCCTCTTATAAATTAATGTCATAGAAAATATTCGGTTCAGCAGCTTGCCGTGGTAGATTTCAATATCCCAGCCTTGTATGTGTCCAGCACCAGGGCCGTAATGAACTATGCCTGCTCTGTTTATGATAGCTAATAAAGAGCAGTCAACCATGGTGATATTACCATACAAGATCACTGAAGTCACATATAAATGTCTGCCTATGTTGTTTTTAAAATTGAACAAACAGGTGGTTATTTGTCATTGAGGTAAGAAATGGACAAGTCACTTCATGTCCATAATTTGCCTTCATTCTCAGTCACTGGCCTGTGGAAGATTTAAGGGTACATCCACTTTCTTTCCCCTCAAAACTAACCTTATTTTTGTCTGTGTGTTTCCGTACAGAGGTTACTACATAATAATTGTGCCTTTGAAGAAATCTCGTGGGAAATTTATCAAGCCATGGGAGAGTCCAGATGAAATGGAATTAGATGAGGTAACTATGTCTTTGTTGGTTGTGTCTTTCATTAGTTATTTAACTTATTAAATATCCTCCTTCTCCCTATGGAGGCTTTTCAGCATCTAATCCAGGTGCTGGCTTCTTCACAGCTGGCTGGTTAGATGGCTCAGTGCTATGGGCATGCTGACTTCCAGAGATCCCAACAAACATCTTTTTGGTTTAATTAAAAAAACGTTAAGCTGCAATAAAGCTTACAACCTGTCTGATCTTTGCTGGCCTAAATATATTGCCCCTTGCCCCTTGTAAAACACGACGCAAATGTTGGGAAGGTGAAGTGAATTGTCAGCAAAGACTTAACCACCACTGATACAAATTCCAAGATCTGCTTCATTAGTGCAACGGTTGCTAAGGCTGTTGCAGACACCACCTTGCAATTTGCTGTAGAGTTCATTTGACCTACTATGTGGTCTTCATCAGCTTCTCAAAGAATTCTGTTGATTAGCAGATGTTTACCTAATTCCATATTTTGTAGATTTTCAAAATCAAAAGTGCATTTAACTACAGAGGAAAACAAATCAAAAAAGTTTGAGCAAAGCAAGAAATATAGGTCAAAAACCAGCAAATGCCAAATAGTATGATTTTAATTTTTAAAATCTGTCAATATTAGATGCATTTTAATTGATACTCTGTACAAAGAACTTTTTTTTGAAAGTTAATACATAATATGAAGAATGAGACCTAATTATTACTATTTAGATAAGATAATTTCTATTTAGATAAGAAAACTATGATCCAGGAGTATTAAACTAGATCCCCATTGGGCCGAAGCAAGATAATGGCTGTAATTCACATTTTAAAATACAGAAGAGACTTTGTTATTTTTAACATGATGCTGTTTTCAATCAGTTCATAAGGCAAGCAACCAGGCCCTCGTTTGAGGAAATATGAGATTTTAATTTATTGGGCATATTTATAATGTAGACCACATCTCATATTACAACCTCTTATTTCTAGGTATTTTCTCTACCCCAAATTAGTACAAATGAATCAATGAAAAGAATAAGTTTCCTAACTTTCCTTTCTGTAGAAAGGTGATATTTATTTCATATATGTCTACACAAAGACTATGCTCTGACAAAAAAAAAAAAAAAAGATTGTTAGCTCACTGTGGCAGACATAAGTCATCTCCAGAAGTGGGATTAATTTTTACTTCATTTATGTGAATTAAATTTGATCAAGTTAGAAGAGGAGATGAGTTCAAGGTTAGCCCTATGCTTTTGTGTCACTATTTACTGATGAGGTGACCATTAGCAGGGTGTTTAATGAGACATCATTTCAATAATGTTGTCCAGTAATTTAGGTATATTATCAATTTAATTTTTTCTGTTGATAAAGGAACAAAAGCATTATTCTGTGACAGTGGAGAAATAGTAATCCTTCATCTGAAGATGCAAAACGATCAGCTCATCTTTTGTAAGCATTTTGAAGGAAGACATGATTTTACTTAGAACTGACGAATCAGTTAATCCTGAGATCTTCTTAATGTTTTGATCAGTTCTCGGCTGAATTGCAGAACTGTCACCATCCCACTGTAGTTGGAATTGAATATAAAGTGCAAAGGCAACTTATAGAATCTATGTCATCATTCTACCTATTAAAAAAAAGTTTTCAAGTCATTGAGATGTAAGCCAACATGACATCAACTACTTTTAAATAATAAGCTTTCCTTAGAAGTGAAGCCATTCAATAGTAAGTAATAGGAAGTGATTCTCTTTTACAGCCAGGTTTTAACCTCCAAATGCACAGCAACCCTAATGGATTAAAGTATAGGGCTCTATGACTTTGAACTTTTCTTGCAATTAAATTCTATGGGTCTGTGCTGCTGATTCCCATAACAAAGGGTCATTTTAATCATCCAAGTTGTGGTGCATTAATCTGTATAATAGTTTGATAAAGAACATTTTATTAATTCAGAATTTTTGGGTCAGGATGGGCTGTTTCCCACTTTTCTTACTGATATAATTGAGACCACATTGTAGAATTAATGGTGGAAGAAATAAGATATGCATTGACTGGAAAATGAAAATTATTTCTGATAAAGAACTAAAGCCCTTGATATATCTTCTGGAATTACCTCCAATACGTCTTGTAACTATGGTGGAGGGGAACAAATGAAAGTAGGCTACGGCCTCACTTTGTGCTTACTCATCTAGTTTCTGATCCCTGTAGACAGATTTTTTTTCTACTATGGATAATAGAAGTATTGTAGTAATTTTATCTATAGCTTGGTGCTGCCAGGTTTGACAAAGCAGTGTTCCTCTCTTAAATGTATTTGACCAAGTAATTTTTCAGAAAGGCCTATAATTCAAATTGTTGGAACCATGTCATTGAATAGAATGGTAGCCTAAGGGGATTTCCACATGTATGCCTCATATCTAGGCCCATAAAAAATTGAAAGAGGCTTTCTAAACAGAGTTACTTTCAAAATTATCTTCTGAACTCATTTATCCTTTGTCCGGGCATGCTCTTCACATGATAAATTTATAAACCGGAACTCCTGTTGTCAAGGTCAGACTGGGCAGAGCAGATATTAATAGTCAAAATGAATTTTGGGCAGAATGACTCCCAAAATGTTAGTTATATTTAATTCAGAGCGGGTCGTGTAATATATCATAAGCTTTTCATTGCATGGTACTTCAAAGGCTTGCCATAAAATAATGTAGTCATTTGTGGTTATAACTTCAACATATTGGCTAACTTTGGTGTCATCTGAGCTCACCTGAACCATTTAAAATATAACACAGGAAGCATTCTACAGAGATTAGAACAATCTAAAGGGGCAGAGTGATGTTCCAGGTTTGACCTTAATGAATGACTGCATTGGATCGAAGGAGCCCCCAAAAACTCAAATATTTTATTCTGAAATACTTCCTCTAAGTCTTCTAAAGAAACACTAGCAAAAGGTGCTCCTTGGAATGACAGTGATATGGATGAATTTTGACTGTTGCCTACACTTGAAATATGAATAAAATCAAGATGGGGTTTGATCAGTGAAGTAGAAGAGGGGGCATAGTCACATAAACAACTGATGATAAATGTTTTTGATTAACCAACCTCAAAAAGCTGTTCACCTCATCCGCAGCTCATTTCTCCTTCTCAAAGTAATGGGCAGCTATCATTTACTGCACATCAACAATAATGTGTAGAATGACTTTTCAAGTATAATATTGCCTTAAATATCTGGCATCAGAATTTTATTAAATTAGCATGTTAAAAAATTCCAGGAAAAGGAAAAACACATTCATCTGTGTTAGTGAATGCACAAAAATTATGTCTAAATATAGACTGAATAAAACAACTTAGGTTATCAGTATCAGAGCTTAAATATCACATTTATGTTTCTTTGATATTGAGCAATCATTAAGTAAAATATAGTTGAAAAATCTTACATGTAATTTCATTTTGTTTCATTAATTGAGTCTCATACATTGTAACTTTCTATTGTGTCTCAGTTTTGTCATTTATAAAATGGGGATAATATCAACCTATCTTACAGGGTTATCATGAGGAGTAAATTAGCTAATGCATGTTTAGTTCCCCTAGAATAGCATCTGGTACCTAGTAAGTGCTTAATAAATGGTAAGTATTATTATTTTTATCATTATCATCATCATTATTATAAGTAAACCCAAATTTGACAGCAGGATTGAGAGATAGTACTAAGTTTCTGGCCTTGCTTTTTTAGTGGCCATTTAGTGCGTAATTGATCAGTATACTTGAATTCATTATCAGATGGTCCAAATTTGCTCAACAAGTGATGCCCAGTCTACTGTGGTTTTCACAAAACAGCTTACATTTCATATAATTTTAATTGCATCAATAAATTCAAATTTCACAGAAAATTTTAGAACATTATAAATTAAATATTATTTAATAATAACATGAGTATAAATTATATAACTAAAAGACTATGTTTTACATTTTTAGGGTAGAATTTTGAACCAGCTGAGCACATTTATGACTCAGTGTAGAAGAGACCGTAGTATAATATTAGATTCCTAACAGAAGGTTTCATTGTTTACCATTTATTTAGTCTACAGCCATTATGATCACAGAAGCCTGTCCTTGGTTATACCAGGGTCTCATTCTACTAAGTTGAGATCAATTCTTTGGTTTTTACTATATCATTCTGTTTACAAAAATGAAGGTAGTAAATAGTTGTGCTGTACTGTCTCCATAAGTACCTTAATTTTGTTTATCAAGGTGAAGACAGGGTACATTTCATTTTCTTTTCCAGTTTGTCCTCAAATATGTAGTCTTTTCTACACCAATATTAAAAGAAATAAAATCAAAATTATTTCCAGCAAACTGTTAAAAGATTGCTGCTTACATCAAAAGGTATCCCAGACTGATACAGACCTTTCTCTGTTAAACCCTGTGAAATGCAACATTTAATGGGAGAAGACAAAAGTAACTTTGACATTATTTTGAAATCAGTGTTTATAATATGCCACTAATATTATGTTCTCCTAATAAAAGAATCAATACAAAACAATAGATTATTCATAAATAAATTTTGCTGTTTTTTTTTAAGTATACAGAGGATCTGTATGTACATACACATTTGTTTTCCTTAGGGTAACATTAAAATTAATTTTTATCCACACTGCCTATATCATCTGGCAAGATAGTCAAACTCCCCAGAGAGCTAGATTCTAGAAAAAGTTAGCTCCATGATAAAATGTGAAGAATTGCACCCCAGTTGGTTCACCAAGGAGCCAAGTCAAGCCAGAAGTCGTTAAATGTGTAACAGTGTCTATTTAATATACGTAATTGAAAATTGTTCACTGGATTCTGCTTCTGCTGATTTCATGGCATTTGCATCATATGAATTATCTCATTACTAAAAACAAACTAAAATGGTGCTAACCTCTCCTAAAATTTGGTCATATTTAAAGATTTAGATGGCTTTATCTGAGGTTACTACTTGTTTACTCTCTTGCAAGGCTAAGCTTTTATGAATCAAGCTGACTTCTTTTTCCTTAGTCAAGTTATGATATACTATTGCCCTTTGAGAGGATTTCATTAGTGTGGGAAATGAAATGAGCTAGCGGTAAAGGATCCAACTGCCCTGTGTTTATAGCCTGGGCCGTACAATAGCAGTCCAGTATCTTACTTTAACTGGAAGACAAGTGTTTGGAAGATCGAGACAATTGAGATTTAGTGATGCTGACATGCTACATGAAACGTGGACAGCTTATATTTGGGTTGTTCCTAGTTCTGAATGAATTTCTCTCATTAAACCATCAATAAGTTGGTTCTTGGTGGTTTACAGTTCTTTTTCTGTTTCTCTCCTTTTTCCTAAAGCTGCTTAAGGAGATATCTAGGAAACGCAGAAGCATCCGTTATGGGAGAGAAGTTGAACTAAAGCCATATATTGCCGCTCACTTTGATGTCCTTCCCACTGAGTTCACCCTGGGAGATGACAAGCATTATGGTGGATTTACAAACAAGCAACTCCAAAGTGGTCAAGAATATGTCTTCTTTGTGTTAGCAGTCATGGAACATGCAGAGTCTGTAAGTTAATTATGATGGCATCTGTTTCCTATGGTATGCTTACACATTTTCACTGGAATATGGTTATTTGAGGATTTGTAGGTATATCCATCCCAGTTGTTTCTCATGAGCTGTTACTAAGTGTAATAATAACTGCCTACTCTTTGAACATTGCTGAATATACTGCTTGAGATTGCATTACAAACAAGACTGTGTTTCTGATGACAGATAATTTAGGTGGCCCTCTAGTTTATGAAGTAGCAGATTGATAGAACATGGTTCCTGAGACCTTTCAATGTAACACAAATGGTGTGATGTTAAATTGTCACTGCTCACAATCTCCTTTCCTCATCCTTTTAAAGTAACTGTTCTTAACAAAAAAAAAAAAAAAAAAAGTTGTCCTTCTCTTGCCCAATACCTGATAGACATCAGCACACATCATTACAATGGGAACTAACAAACTCAGTCATTCAACGCAGCATATTTCCAGGTATTTGAAAATATTGAACCGGGGGGAGTGGTGATTGTATTTATTCTCCTATAACTGCCAGTGAGACCACAGTACCTCTACCCAGAATCACGGGGAAGGTCTGTCTAGGAAAAGGTAAACACAACACAGCAGCTTCTTTAATTATAGCATTTTACAGGTGACTTTATCAGTGAAAAGCCAGGAAAGTTGGAAAATAATTCAATAAAAGGGAGAATTCTCAAGGTACTCTAAATAATGAGTCATCTTTTTCATGTAATTCATCCTGCTCGTATGCCGTTTTATGCTTCAGTTGCTTTGAATGTTTAAAAAAAGGGAGAGAAAGTGTAGATAGAAAGGGGATGTGGATTTTGAAGTAGCAGTTCATATTAACATTTAATACACATATCCCAAACTGTATCTTTCTAATGGGGGCCTAAATCTGGCAGGTGTGGCAGCTCAGTTGAGCCTCTCACTTCCCGTATTTAAGGAGCCCACGGAATTATCAAAGGTTTCTCCTCATCAGGGTTTAGCATGTACAGTGGGGCCTCTATTCAAGGAATGGAAGGAATTCCCCCAAGGAAAATCAAATACAAAGGCAGCCACTCTGTGTGATTTACCTTTGTGCTCAGAATGTCATTTGAAAACAAAGTGATGGTCCTTCTGGAATTTTAATGTTAAGGATATGCTTTCTCTTCCTAGTTGAAGGTTTTAAGGCAGAACATCAAGGGAAAGGAATGTTAGAAATTATCTTTTTCTTTTTTTCAAAAAGTGAGTTTTAGATATTTGAGAGGAATTTTCTTTTAATAGTTCTAGGAACGCTTCAAAAAGCACATTCAGAGCATTGAGGTATATCAGAGAATCCAGCAAAGACAAATCTCATCAGATCATGCAGACTGACGGAGCCCCTTACACACTGTGGTTTCTAATGTCTCCCAGACGTTTCCACTAGTGTTTAAATGTAGCACCATTGTCGAAGAGTCTGTCCCTTCCTTTAGTATGTCATCTCACTGTTTCATTAAGAATTAAGATTTTTTTCCCAAATATATTGTCTGAATAGTCCTTTTACTTTATCATATTTCTGGACATTGCTTTCAAAGTGAGTAGCATTTCCTTTATGTTCCATGTATGTTTTCAGGCCAGCATGTGCTTTATAGAAGAGACTTGTACCCAGCTAGGGTAATGTTTGTAGTGATGAAGTCCTTTTGTAAGCCTCTAATTTCTCCAGCTAATTGTTAATAAGATGTGTAATCACTCCAAGAGTGAACTGGTAATTTGCACAGAGAAAATATTTCTTCCTCCACCCCAGAGACACAAGCTTTCCCCCAGTCCATCGCCTCATATTAAGAATATGGAGATCCTGTGATGGGGGGGGGAAAAGAGAGTATCAGAGAACTGGTTTAGAATGATCTAAAATTTAATCTTTTCTGTTATTCCCATACATTGAACAAATTCTACCTTCTAGGAGGCTGGTATCATTTTATGTTTTCTTTTCATTTTCATGTCTCTGTTTCTTGATTTGGATTGGAAATCTACGTGCTCTGGGAAAACCTTTGCTTAGATTTCCATCTTGATTCACCAGGATTATTATCTCAAAGGCTCTTGGTAAAGAATTTCAAATCAGAGAGTTTTGGTTGTTTCTCTCTACCAATTTGGGTATGACCTACAAAATGGAAGGGGAAAAATATAAACCAAAACAATTACGTAAAGAATCATGTTTCTTAGATATATAGTCTCTTTGCCAAGTCCTTTCTGTCAATCCTTATACCATATATATCCTTTCTTTTTCTTTTTCTTCTTTTTTTTTTTTTTTACTGCCTCTATGAAGGTTGGAAATATATACCAAATTTTAATCTTATTTTGATGCATTAGAAAGTCTGAAAGTCTAGTCAGTCTCTTCCCTGGGCATAGTGAAGACAGTGGGGAAGAAGAGTAGTCCGTAAGCATTCAGATGAAAACATGTTCTTCTGCTTGACTGCGGAGCTTGTTGTACTTAAATTTGTAAAATATGACCTGAACTAAGTTTTTAAAAGATGCAGGTTAAAAAAAATTAAATACATTTATGGATCATGAAAAAATGAGCAAGTACACTTGTGTATTGATAAGCTCAGCCAATTGAAAAGATAAGCATTGTATTTTATTCAGCAAAGATGTGCTGAGAACTCACTTGGTGCAAAGTTCTGTCCCGCTGCTTTAAGCGTATCAACACAAACAGTATGTAAATGCTTAATTTAGGAATTTATAGTTTTATTAAATCACATACAAAAATATAAAACTGAAATAGAGTTTGGTGAGGAATAAAGGACTAAATAAAAATTTTACATTTATTATTTGTACCTATATCTTTTGGAATAACTGATTACCACCAGTTAATAAGAGATGGCTTCAGTGAAGGCAGTCTTAAAGTAGGGGCTTGAAGAGTTGTTTGATTTCAAGAATTCAATGTTGTAGAACTTGAAAGGAGAGCTTTCTTTAAGGAGAAAGAATAGAGCATTTAAGGGGTAGTAGCAAGAAGCTCACTGTGATGAAATATGTTGTATGTGGTAAGAAAGATTAAAGCAAAATTGTGGATGCCCTTGAGAACCATGCTAAGATATCTAAGTTTCATTTCGGAATTACCAGACAGCCTCCTCGTGAAGGTTTTATAATTGCAGCTAAGGGCAATACCTTTAGCAGCAGTGGAGACTAGAGGAAGGAAGAAACTCTCGTTATAGTTAGGAGAGCATGGATAAAGTCCTGAAGAAAAATGGAACGTGTAAGACTGGAAAGAAAGCAGATGGACCTGAGGGTCATTAATCAGGTAAAATCCGTGTTCCTTGTTTCCGTAAGGTAAAGCCAGTATCCATTCGTAGATACTGAGAGGATGAGAGAATTTTGGAAGCCAAGAGGAAGGGAAAGGGTATCTGGGAAGAAGTTAAATAATGTATGCTGTTCTTAATTTGTGAATGCATGTAGGAATTTCTAGAAACAATTAGAAATGAAAATCTGAGACACAGTAGAATTTCTGAGTTTAGGAGTCTTAATGAGGAAGTAATCTGCATAGAGACTAGTAGTTAAAGCTGGCAATGACCTCATCAGATAATGCAGCAAAAGAGACGCTAATGTAGAATAAAACTTGAGAACGCTGGTTCAAAGGATGGAGTAAGAGGCAATTAACTCAGCAGGGTGTGAGCAGTTGGAAAAACTAGGAAGGTCCCTCTGAGTACAGAATTAGGAAAGCCAGAGAAAGGAGTTTTAAAGAAGGCTTGATTAACTGTGGCAAATCTGGAAAAGATGTCTAGAAAGGTAAGAAGTAAATAAAGACAATTAGATTTGGCAAATGAAAGAATAAGACCAGTGATGGTGTAGGAGTAAGAAGAGATGAGAAGTGAATGGTACAAGAAGCAGGGCAGCCAGTGGATATGAATTGGTCTCTATTGGAGTTGGAAAGTAGAAGAAAAATACAGGACCTTATGCAGGAGGGAGAGTCAAGAGGATATTTTTCTAAGATAACCTAAAATAGTGCAGAACAAAATAGGATATTGCAGAAATAAAATTCATAGACATTTAGTCTGCCCCTTCACCAAGTAACTGTATTTTTGAAAATTATATTATTGTCAATTATCTATTGGTAACAATCATACCAAGCTTTGATAAAGTAATTATAATAAAATTAAATAAGAGCTGCTAAGTTCTTTTAAGTTCTAAGAATTCTATGTTTTGAAAGCTATGTCAGTTCTGTACATCTTGCATCTGTAATTTAAACATTGCAATTCTCATTTGAAATTGTAGATTCTTTATGTGTCCACTGTTTGGCCTCTGTTTCCTAACATACAGTAGTACTGAGGACTACCAGCATATAACATTTAATTAAATATTGACCCCTTTTGCTTTAGAAATATTTACTTTGGTCTCCTTAACTGGGTGATAATGCTTGAAGACTGGAACTCTGAATCTTTCTCTTGATTTTCATATAGCACCTAACACACTGGCACAATGTAAATGTTGATTAAACGTTTTGTGTCTGGTTAATTACTAGTATTTGTACTTCATCACATCGTTTTATATGCCATATTAGATCTCAGTGAAAAAGTATCTATGAATTAACTGATGCCATCAAAATGATTTCATTATAAAATATTTCACTTTATAAGGAAACATTTTATAAAACCTCTTCCCCCCCCTTCTCTACTTTGCTAACCTTGCTTCATACACTTATCTTCGAATCTATTATGTCCTGGTTTTTTGCCTCTTCTCATGGTAAAGATATGCTCTAGAAAGCCATTATTTTGTAACTAACCCAGACTCTGTTTTTCCTCAGAAGATGTATGCAACCAGCCCCTACTCCGACCCGGTTGTGTCGATGGATCTGGACCCACAGCCAATCACAGATGAAGAAGAAGGCTTGATCTGGGTCGTAGGTCCTGTCCTTGCAGTCGTCTTTATCATCTGCATTGTCATTGCTATTCTTCTTTATAAAAGGTAGGTTTGCCCAATATCTCTATTGCAATATTGCAGGCCGCCTTATTTTTGAAGACTTGAGCATTGTTCTACAGCCATTATGTGGTTGATTTCTGTAGAAATACTTCAGTGCAGCCCTAATAATTGTTGGAAAAATGTTTCCATTAGAGTTAGATCAAACCGTAAAGACTGCACTATTTAGAATCTTGTTCAGTGTGTGGTACAGACTTTTGTTGTCCAGCATGCATGTATCCTAGCCTCCATCTTCTGACCTACTTTATGAAGATGAGCACTTTCCATGACATTTGAGACATTAGTACATTCACAAGAAAATAACTCCATGCAAGTTTTCATTTGACTGTTTTAGATGATAAATTGCTTGATTTCAACATGTCTTTGGAAACACTATTACAATTTAGCACATTCGTGTACATTTCGTAAGTCTGATTCGCACAAGTGCAGAAATGTTTACGTGTAGCTACTTCTCAAAATTTAGCAGAAGCAGCTAAAAATTAATGATTAAAGAAGGGAAAAACAAGAGACATGGAGAATGAGTTTTCTCCCACTTTTCTTCTAACCCTTAGTCCACATTTTCATTAGTGAATTCTCCTAGATGTCCATGAAGGGATGTGAAGGTACCATTTTCCTTTTTAGAGAAAAATAACTTTAGTCTTTATGTTCCCAAGTATCAATCTGATTAGTGTCTTTAACTAAAATTAGGATGAAAATAACCCATATCTATTAGATATAAGCAAAATTTCCCCCCAGGCCACCACCTAGTCAGATAGAGGACGTTAGTAATTATTCCCCTAAATGTTTTATGACTTAAAAATAGAATTATAATATTGAACATATATAAGATTATAAAAATTAGCACATGTAATATACTGCTCTTAAATGTTTAGAATGACTAAATTAAAAATTATCTCCCTTTATATCAATTTTTACTTTTTTCCAATCCAAATTTTATTTTCATAAAACATTAATCTGTTCCTATTTTTTTATGGTGTGTCATGTTTTCAAATGCTACTATGAAGATGATCTCTCCCCTCTACTATGAAATAGCTTCTCTCTCCCTATCTTTCTCTCTCCCTATAACCTTGGCCATCAAAATCAAAAGACACTGTCTTCATTTTGATTCTTTCTTACATGTTTAGTCTGATAATCTTATTTTCATTAATTCTTTTTTCTACCCATATAACTCCCTTTTGAGGGTTTATATTAATTATTTCTACCCATCATTCCTTGTTCTTCTCATGTTCTCGGAATAGCCTTCCCTGCCCCTCCAACCTCTAGATTAAAAACACTTCAAAACACTTCTCCTTTGAAAAACCTTCTCTTAAAAGGCTCTATTTCATTTTATTCCACCATGAAGAGAAGGTTGAGAAAATAAAGGACAAATGAAAGAATTTCATAACCATAACCCATTAAATTGCCTGTCCAATTTTAGAGTTAGAAAGAATGAAAGAAATATCCATCATTATGTTTTTCCCGATCACTGCCATTATTCAATTACCCACGCTGTAAAATAGCTGAAAAAGCAAGTGATTGAAGACCAAAACCTCCTCTTAGCTGATAGTTCGAATCTGCCATCCCAACCCATATCTTACTAGTGTGTATCTTAAGGAACCCATCATATCTTATTGGCTCCCTCTGTGTAAGAGATAAGGGCAGGAAGCACAAGGTACCCAAGCCCCAGGATAATCATAGATCCTGTTTCAGTCCAAGCTGGTGTCTTGGCTGTTTGTGTGCTACGCTTATTATCAGAAAAGAATGCAATAATAAAGCAAATTGTTTTAATCATGTCCTGAGAAACATTTATTCAAATAGTCACATTCTAGTGTGGGATTCAGATCAAAAAACAAGTGCTTGTTGACAGGTGTATTTCTAGACCATATCCCATGATGTTTTGTGATTATTTGAAATAGACAAAACGCATGTCTTATTTTTTAAGTTGTATCTCATCTGGATATACCAAGCTATCGTTAAGTCGTACCACATAACAGAGATTTGTATGGTATTTGTGAATCAGTTATGTAAATGTGAAGAAATAGGATCATAGCTTGATAATTTTTTTGAAGATTTATAATTAAGTTTTCCTTCTTCATCTGCATGTGCTTGAAAAAAAAATCAGCTCAGTGATAATTTTTCCTAATCCTGCAAAAAGAGGCATCGTATATAGAGGTTTTATGACTCTGTTAAAATAGAGTTGCATTTTAGTGTGTGCAAATGCAAGCATCGTCTAATGCAATTGTTGGGAAATGCACACATCCTCGAATGCTGAGTATATTTAGCTAACCATCTGAAGGCCTGTGAAGTGTTTCTGAAATAGAAATGCTTGCTTAAGCAGTAAAGAACATTCCTGACTTGAAATTCAAGTAGACCCAACAATGTCCTTCTTGATTATCATGAGGCCGTTCAAGAGAAAATCTTCTGTACCCAGTGAATAGTGTCTTTTACAGCTTGGATTCTGAACACAGTTAGTTATATAATAAATACTTAATTCCCTCTTTTTAGATGCCTTTCATTTAATACACAGGTCATTGATAATGACTCAGAATTGAAAGTATCATTATTATTAAAATGTTTCAGTTCCTGTATGCAAATAATGCTTTGAGAAGGAAATGGGTATAAAATATTGTTGACTCACATTGTCTTGATAATCCTTTTATCATATACACCTGCCTATAAGATGCATTAGAAGTTGGTCTGTGGCTATGGATAGTTTTAGCATATAAAGAAGTATATTTTAACCAGCTGTCTGAGGAAACTTTGAGACTTATTCCTATCATTCATAGGGAAATAGCACACTCTTATCTGGCATTCTGTTCATTTGATTTTGTTTTTAATCTAGTAATTCATACACCTATAATACGTTGATAATTAGTAACAAAAAAAATCACTGAGGTTTTGTATGGGCCCTTCTGAACCATAATAAAATTAAACTATGTTTGGTAGGTCTTTAATGTTATAAATTTTCTTGTGCTGTAAGGGTTTTTTTTTTTTTTTTTAATTTTGTACTCCATATGTGATAGGGCCATGAATTAAAAATACAAATTACAGAGATTAGATGATAACGAGGTTTGCACAAACACTGAACTGGGAGTCAGGAAATTGGAGTTTGAGTCCCAGCTCTATGACTAGCTGGACCTAAGTATCCCCATTTGTAAATTCACTGGATAGACTAGAAAATTAAACCTTTTTAATAATAAAATGTTCTATAATCTGAGAACATTAAAAACCAAGCAATAAAACTGGTACTGTATATCCATGTATGCCCACAAAAAGGAACCCATAAAGCAATCAAATGTTCTTAGATATTCTGTGTATCTGTTACATGTGTAGAGCTTTTCAGAAATTATTCTAGAACTGTTCAAGAATTATTTATATATTAATGGAAAACAAATATTTAAAAATGTTAACCTGACTCTACAGAAAAGCATTTCAAGATGGATGAGAAGTGTTTGTTTTGTACTATGGGAAAAAGCGTGGACTCAGAGGTTAGAGAAGTCTAAGGCACACTTTAGGCAAAATTAACATCCTTGAATGGTAGTAGTCCAGCTTGAACACACGCTGTGGAAAGAGTAAATACTTCCCTTCCTCATCCCAAGATGTTTATGTCAGAGGCCACGAGGTAGATGTGACTGAAATACAGACTTTAGGTTTTCCAGCTTTTCCTAGCTCCAACATTGCCACATTGGTTCTCTGCAGGCTTTGCTGATTTGGTTGTTGTTGTTGTTGTTGTTTTTAATCAACTCTACATGTATTAATGTTTCCAAGCTCTTATGAAAAACAGAAATGCAGTCCAGAATATTTTGAGATGCTATGAAGAAATATGCAGCCACACCCAACCACACTGGACAATGCTAATTGATTCTGCCTTCCAGCCTCTGAGTGGTCCCCTCCCTCACTAAGCCTGGAACGCCTCTTCTCAACTCCCCTGTCACTCCTTTTGGCTTCCTTTGGAAGCTACAGTGCTACCTGCTAAATGAAGCCTTTCCAGGGGCCTCCACTCCTCCTTCCTCTCCTGGCCTCTCTAGCAGTTCAGGCTACCTTTGGGTTCCTTTTTCTATGCTTGTAAAGTACTTTCTGCTTGTCTATTGTAGAACCTACTGCATCACTGTAATTGCCCATTTTCTTGACTCTGTTGTCATTAAACTGTAGGTCAGGGATTCTGTCTTACTCCTCATTGTGGCTAGTGGAGTGCCTGACACAAAGCAATATTGAACCATTGAATTTATACAAGTCAGATAGTGCTAAACTCAATTCCCTTCACTAGTTTACTCCATCACTCAATATCACACTTTCATCTTGGCTGGCAAGAGTTATTGTAATAAGACCCTTGGCCTATAATTTAAATTTACCAGTTCTGAAAGCCTTCAAACTTAGATATTTGTACTAAGTATGTACCCGTGTGTATGGTGTGGCTGGCCTTTCTGTAGACCTACACATTTGTTCATATGAACACTCAAGCAGCCTTCTACTACATAAAACTGACAATTCACTAAATGATTCTCTTCCATCCGGAGGCATAGATTTTCCAACAACTGATTCCCTGATAAAGTCATTGATAAAAAGTGAGTAAATTGGAAACATATATGTAGCAATTTTTTAACCTGTCATACTAGGTGGATCACTTTATAATTAAGAATAAAAAGAATTATCCAGTGTGTTTGATATCATTTTCATCATTCACTTCTGTGTGTGTGTGTTTGTACAATTTAAATGTAGATTTTTTATTTTTGAGAAGAGATGGGCTGGATTATCTTATAGTGCCAGATACTCCAGGAACACAGATATATATTTCATTGACATTAGGAAAGACTAGTACCTTTATTTTTGCAGTTGGGAATTCACTAAAATCATTGCAAATTGCCTCATAGTGAAGATTGTTTAGATTAATTCTTTCCAGGAAAAGGTTATATTCTCTGCAAAAATAATATGGTTATTTAAAAATCAACATATTCTCACAGGTGAAAGGATCTATGAGCATGAGCTAGACGTGTTCACAGACAGCAGCACCTCTTTGAATAAAAAATGTCTGTCCTGTCAATGGCTGGTAATAAAATGTTTTTCTGGATTAGCCCAGCTATATACATGGGTCATGTTCTTTAGATTTATAATGATGAGTCTTATATTTTCCAAAACGGAAAATGTATTTAATCCTTTATTGAAAAAAAAGATGAATGAATGCCTTACTTTTCAAAAGACATTTGAAGAAATCATTTATGTTACTTTATTACCTCATGGTATATTATTCAATTGTGCAAATTTCTGTGCAGTTCAGTATAATTTGCAGATATTTTATATCATTAAAGAAATAACAGACCTCTTAACTGAAGACTTTTTATTTTAAATGAATGAATTTCTATCGTGGAATGATGTCGTATTCCCATTAAGTACATTAGTAGTTTTCTTATGGCCTGTTTTGTAAAAATCAAATTATATGACTATCATCAAACGCTTCCTGGGATATAATTAATTGTGGCAGTATTTTGTAGGTGATGGCTAAAAGCAAATGTGTCATTAACACACACCCCCCCACACACACACACACACAAACACAAATTTTTTATTCAGTGAGGGAACTTCATGTCTTCCATTTACTTCATGATCAAAGGCCTTTAAATATTTTGATATGCTGTCATTTCCTATTGTGTGTCAGTTATGTGTCCTTGCTTGTGAGCACTATTTCTTAAGACTTGGTTGTCATGGTTACTCTTGTTACCATTGGCCAACTAACATTTAGCCTTTCTTTTTCCTTTTTTGCTGCATTAAAATGGAGCAGTAAACCTGACAGGTGAGGAAGAGAGAACAAACCTCTTTAATGCTCAGTAAGGAAAAAATAAGAAACTCTGGTAGACTTTGGAGCTATTGAAGAGGTGAGGGTGGGGGCTGGATATAGAAGATGATAATACCTGGCGAGTGGAAGATGGACAAAGCCTACGTGTATACAATAGTTTGGATATTAAAATGATTCTGGGGGAAAATAAATAAAATATTTTATCTACATAAGAAAAAAAATTATCTTTATAATCAAATTTAAAAGTTAGTAAACCAGTCTCTGAGTTTTGTTTGTGGTCAAGGTTAAATGAGCATTTGTATGTGTTAATGTGTTTATAGAGCAGAAATGTGAGGTGTCCCATAAGCCTTTTTGTTTTGTTTTGTTTGTTTTTACCAAAGATTAGTTTTCAAGTTTAATCATGGATCAACTCACGATATAGGAAGGAATAACAGCATTTTCAAACCCTGCAAATATTGATGGCAGTGCTTTACTGAAAACACCTTATTCAAAATTATTATCCATGTCTTCCAGCCTTGAATAATAATAGCAATTATAATAATAACTGGAGTATATGCTGTGTGATCATTGAATGATTAGTCTAACTAACCTTCTCATTTTCTAACTCATATATACATGTACATATATACACTAATGCATATATAAATACATATACACATATAATTTCCTGATTAAAATTAAACTAAGAAAAGGATCTCAAAGATAATCTGCCTTCCTCCTGATATTGTGTTGCAGTGGTTCTCATTTAGTAGTCTCTATACCAGCAGCAGTAGCATCCGCATCACCTGGGAACTAGACAGAAATACAAATTTGCGAGCTCCGCCTCGGCCCTACTGAATCAGAAACTCTAGGCATTGGCCCAGCAGCGTGGATTTTAACAAGCCCTCCCAGGTGATTCTGATGCATGCTAAAGGTTGAGAACTGCTGCCACATTATTTTCTCTAAAATCACTTTACGTTAGTCAGCAAGCTGCATGTTCAGTGATAGGAATCTTAAAACCTCTGTGAAGGTGTCTTTTTGTGTGTGTGGACATCTCTAGTTGCCATTAACCCAGCGGAAAAACACAAGCAAAATAGTTTTGTGTTTTTTAGGCACAAGACGAAACACTTTAAATCCACATAATATACTCAGAGATCTACCTGCCATTATAACACTGTCCACATTTTACAACTTATTCACTCACTGTCTTCTTATTCTATGAAGAAAAGAGAGTTGGGTCAAAACTTAGATATCAACTTCTAATTCTCCACTGTTTTATAAGTGAAGAAACTGATAAGAAGGTTTATAGTTGACATACACCAATAGTGGCAGAGTTGGAATTACATTCTTAACGTTATCATCGTCAAAATCATGAAACATTTGAACTGATTTCCTTGACTAATAAGAGTAGAGATTTCCAATAAGTATATCTTTCTATCAAAAGCCTGTGCCCATGTCTGTGTTCTAAGACCATAATATGATCTTCCACACAGCCTCCCTTTGTTCTTGCTTCACCCCCTAGATGAGAGCCAGGTGAAAGAAGTAAAAATAAAACACGCCTTAGACCACAGAGTAGCATTTTTATTGTACAACACCCATATCCCAAATAACCACACGCTTTTATACTATTAGCAATTTCCTCCAGATCTGAAATGTCATGTGATCGATATTCCATTTCTTTTTCACCCACGTGTAATTCCTGCGCATGGTAGATACTTCTCATTGTAAGAAATAAACTTGTACTTTATAAGGGTTTTATAATCTTAATAGAAAAAAATATAATGTCACAAGGCAAAATTTAGAATTTGTTTCTAGTCATTATTCATTGCATTTTTCTAATTGGAAATGAGAATGATGAGATCTCCGAAAACTTTTCAGGAAAATGTTACTAGTTAGGTTGGGCCTGACTTAGACAATTATGTCTTTTAATATTGTATGACAGTAAATTCAGGTTTTAGAACTTCTTTACCATTATTACTAATGATGACCAAACTCTTCATCTTCCAAGTCTTTCTTAGAAATGTTTTCTGCGTTAGGAAACAACCATTCCAGCACATAAGTATTTTAAAATAATGTGATAAGAATGTTGACAGCCAGAATTATCCATGTTGTGATGATAAAAATAAAACTAAACAAAACAAATTTAAACAGTTGGTTTTCTATCTGGTTAGGATTTTGGGAGTCAGACATCTTGGAGGTTATTTCACGTGAACTGATAGTGAAGGAGAAATTAGTTATTAAATGTCAGCATACCCCACCCAGTTCATTACAGTTATGAATTGCAATTTTAATCCTATGACCTGGGTTTTCTGAGACTCATAAATATCTTGGCAACAAGATGTGATTTCCACCTTCCCTAGTACCAGAGAAATTGGCAAAATTTCTTTAGAGAGTGCTCTTTGCTATCCCTCCAGCTCAGTGTCACTCAGCCAAGCCTCAGGGAAAAAGAAGATAAGGAAGTTGTTCCACAGCACCTGCAAGAGTGAAGCAGTTTTCTTGCCCAGATACTTCTAATTCTGGTTTCCATAATCTCACAAGAATAACAGTTGAGATACCTTAGGAAGGGAGCAAAATGCAGGCTTTAGACATCGGGTCTGACACATCACTAAAGAAATACATCAGTGCCAACTCACACAGAAAGACCAAAACCTAAGAAGGGCCACTGTTATTATTTGAAGTGAAAAGACCAACCATATGTTTCACATGGGATTGATTGGCTAGCCACATTCAGTGACATTTCATTAACCTATTTCAATTTTGCATCTTCAGCAGTAAAATGAATCTCAGAGTGGTGAAGCAAATACCCATAGCATGAATACAGTGACTTTGTCTACTCTGAAACTGGTCATCATCTCCTTTCTCATGGTCTTCTGAGGCCCTCTTTTTATGCCTTCTCATTTCTTTCTTACCAGCCCTCCATCTCTTCTTTTCCTTTCCTTTGCTTCGTACTTTCTACTCCATGTGACTGGAGCTGCCAGTACCTGTGGCACATCTCAGAATCACTATTCACCTCTGAATGGTAATATGGCTTGTCAGTACATTCTGTCCTAAGGCTGCACCTGACACTTTTAGGTAGAAAGAGGAAATCTTGAGACAGGTTAATCCAAGGTACTGAGAAAGCAAGGTGTCTAATGGGAGTCAACCATGAAAATTCTTTCCATCTGGGATGTTTCGCCAAAGGCATTGCACTTAGGCAAATCAAGTACACTTCCCCTTTGCATCAATCTTCCCTTCATCCCCTGGTTAGTTTTATTTTATACAGATGAGCAGAAATGGGAAGAAAGGCTATTTAACAGAAGCCCTCTGGTTAACCATAGAACAGCCTGGGTGGCATTGAATGAGAGCCCATTGCCACAGCAACACTAATGAGCTATATACCGCAGTAATAATTGAACAGAGAAAGGGAGAGTTCTAAACACTTTGCAGCACCCTTTTCCCCAAATAAAAATGCCTTTGCTTTGAGCAGGGATGAGATGCTAGAATTATGACTCTGGCATGGAGATTGCTAGAAATATATTTGAAAAAAAAAGCCCAGTTTGAAAACAATGTCCATTGGTTAAATGAATTTTAAATCTGATTCAAGCTGGAAGAAGATAGTTAGTTACCACTCGGTGATTATTTGGGTTTAAAAAAATAGATAAATCTTATGTACAAATCTGACATTTCTTGTTAGAAATTTATTAAAATTATGTTATGATAGCTTAAAGATAGGTACTTAGTAAAGCTAGCGGGTAGCTTTTAAAATAGATAAAATGCATTGTCTGAAAAATCACACTGTTAATGCTACTTTGAATGTTCATCAGGAGTGTTGATCTACCCACCCCGTGAAATTACTTTTTCTCTGATCGTTCCGTGATTAACTTTCATTAACAAAATATTAATCACAGCTTAGCACTGTAAATAGCCAGCACTATTTTTTCCTTCAAACTTGAAAGAGAAAGGAGAGGTTGATTTTATGTGGTCCCAATACTTCTAAATATTAGGATAACTTAACATCTTAAAAATGCACTCATTGTATTTGCCTGCCAAATGGGAAAATCCAACGCACCTCCACATTGTAGCCACCAGTGACATATACTTAGAAAGGGGTAAGGGGGCCAGATTTAGCTGTTCAGCTGGAAGCCAAGTAGTTTCTCTGTGTAACAACAATCTAGCACTGGCTACTCAGGATATCCTATCCTGTTCCTCACAAATAAAACTAATGGATAAGAGAGAATTAGTCAACAAGGGTCCAAGCGTATCTCACCAAGACTCCCTTAAAGCCTAAAGGCAGAGTCACTTGATTATTTAATTCTAGAGTTGAGGGGCACTTCAAGAGGAATTCTTCACTTAAACAACAGTTCAAGAGGACTTCACTTGAAAAAATCTTTAGACCTGAGGAAACACTGTAGACCAAGAGAGAAAAGGCAGCCTGAACAAAGTCACGAAGCTAGCCGGGTTAAAAAAATGTTTAAACTGAGAACTTGGGGGATGGAAGGAGTGCACGTGCAACGCTCTGCTTTTTTTGTGTTTCAATTGGTTTTTGTTTTATTCTTAAATTCGTATTTTCTCCCTATAGGAAGAGAGCGGAGTCCGACTCTAGGAAGAGCAGCATACCGAACAGTAAGGAGGTCCCGTCACACCACCCAACAGACCCAGTAGAACTGAGGCGCCTTAATTTTCAAACACCGGGTAAGAGGCGCAGCGCATTTTATCCAGTAAAGAAGTCTTTACTGAAAGTGTTAGAGCCCAATTGATACTGTCTTGAGAGTTGAATATCTCACTTTATTTAGAACCAATTTTTCATCCTGCTCTTTTATTTTAATATTATTACTGAGACCTGCCCAAGCAAACGTTTGAAAGGAAATTAAATTCTTTGTGCAAATCTGAAGTGGGATTGGGAAGAAAAAGAAATGTAATTCTCCCTCAAATTTTGGAAGTGCTGTAGTCTTTATAGGAATATCTACCAGTTTTATGAGCTTAACAGTTTATTATTTTCAGTGACACCAATGTGAAAAGAATTCAGTTTCTCATGGTATAAAGTGAATTAATGACTCAATGGATGAATGTATACATTTGTCACCCCATTGGGAAAGCATCGATTTGTTCTATATTTTCCTATTTCTTCGTGTTTATGATACTCTAGAAGAAAGAGGAAGAAAAGAAGAGAGGAAAGGGAGGGAGGGAGGAAAATGTAGCAAAATTGTACATTTTTAAAAATATTATCTATACTAAATCTCACTGACCAATTCAGGTTTCTTACTAGGGAGACATATAAAGTGACTGAGGATAAGAAAAATATGGCCGTTTCTTCAAATAAAGAATATTACATGCTTCAACAGAGGAAAACTATTCTTGCTGAGGGGCATTGGTACAATATTGTTAAGTCTAGCCTAGACCTGTTTTGCTTTGTTTCAACTAAAGCTTGCTTATACCAAATGAATGGCAAATAGTGAATTGTAGAGGAAGCTAAACATATATAACTGAGTGGCACTACTTTATGATAATGAACAAAGTAAAAAGCTGATCTAAGAAGTCTTTGGGGTGAAAATTTGGTGGTAATATTATGCCTCAAATTGTTGGAAAGTTTCTCTTGTGTTATATGCATGCTCTAACAATATGATACACTACAGATTTATTAAACTACGCATTCACAGTGAATTACTTTGAATTGAAAATACATGGTCTATTATGTTTTGCATATTTTCTCTTTTACACATAGGTAGATATAGTAACTAGTAGCTCTTCAGTTGAAAGAAATGATCAGTGTTGGTGGTATATTGGTGAGCATAGCTGCCTTCCAATTGAAAGAAGTGTTTAGCATTTTCCATTTGGCTGTATAATCAGTCATCCTAAATGTGAAGTTTTTTTTCTTTTTTAAATAAAAATTCTAACTCCAATGAGGTTAGACTTTTTCAAAAATTGTTTTTTTTAAAAAAATATATATACCTTCATCAGCATAAAGGTGAAAGAAAGTGTTCAGATAGCCAAAAATGTCCTATGTGCATTAAAAAGGTGGGGGAGGGGCTGATAAATTTAGGCTGTGGACATGTGCTTGATGACGGAACAAACTCGTGTCATCATAGTCCCCTGGATGCTTCCTGTTGAGTTGCCCACTTAGAGCTCCATTAAGGCAACTTGATATAAATTAAATTGATGTACTAAAGTTTGAGCACTTTTGAAATAGGAGTATACTGACTACTTCATGTTACATGCAACTTCTTAATAATGGACCCAGGAATTTGTGTACCTTTCCAATTGGCTAACTCAATATTTAGAGGCCCAAAAGCTGAAGAAATTATCTGTTCCATGATTCCTTGTCTGTCTTGCCTTATCACCCTTTGCAAGAGCAGCACATTGTGGAAATAGAGAAAACGATCAGATTTCTCAGTATCTTGCCGCTTCTGTACTTCCTCTGGCTGTACTGGAACCAACCTTGGTTTTCCACCATAGGCAGAACACAGCATAGGGTTGAGTGCAAAGGCAAATGTAGGCCCCAAAGAAGAGAGCCAATGGGAGTGCCACTCCTCACCTCCTTTAGCACCAACAGGGAGTATTTCCAAGCATAAATACAAAACATGGCTGGGAACTGTGTAGAGAGGGTTATTACCAGTTTGCTGGGCACTACAATCAAGAGAACAGGAATGCCTTCAGCTAAGAGGCCTCTGTCTGCAAGTACTTCTCACTTTCGCAGTTAATTTTGCAAATGTGGCCTAATCTAAGGATTGTATTAAGAATTTAATTTTCTAAATGTATGTGGGAATATTAGGTCCATTTATAGAGAGAATCTGTTAAATTTTATATAAGACACTGGAAAGAATAATAAATATTACAATTATAGTAACATCACTTGTATCACCAATGGCTTTATAAAATTAAAACAGGAACCTAAGTATGTAGGAAGGTATCATTTAACTCAAGTTTTTATTCCTTTAATGGATAATGGAATAAGTGGGCAAAGTGAGTAAAGAAAAAGAGAAGAGATGTGGTAGAGGGAGAGACTAGAAGAGAAAAAATTGTCCTAAGATGCTAGCACATCTGTTCACTCAGGAAGCAGTGTGTTGTACCCTTTAGCTCAGGTAAGCAATCCACTTAAGCTTGATTTGTTGAAATAGTCCATTTGCCTCCCAAACTTTATGATGTGTCCTGCTGTCCTGAAAATTTTACCATTTTACAAAGGAAATAGACTCAGCTGCTAATGTGCAATTCATAGAGATGTGACCCTCTGCTTTAGCCAGTATGGATTCCAGCCAGTGGCTGTGAATTACCTTAATTACTTGCCAATAGGATGATAGCAGAAGGTGGGATTGTTAACCAAGAAACCTTCTTGTGCCTTTTCCTCTCCTCTTATTTGCAAAGAATCAAGGGTTTTCCTGGATGATTAAATAAAATGATCCTTTATTACATAGCAAGTATTATGACTTTACTTAATTTTTAGATTTGTTTAGTCCTTTCCATTTCACTAAAATATGTTTTTATATGCATCATATCTATGAATGGGAAATTACTTATCCCCAGACATTATAACACTTGAGACTATTTGTTAACAATATGCATATGTAGGGAATTAATAACCTATGTCTTCAAAAAAAATGACTTCCAATGAAATAAGAAAGCTGTGACTTATAGAACTATGCCTGGCACAGAACTTGTTAATGAAGCAAATTGATTTTTACTTCTGATGGGCCTGCTGTGAATGATAAATGCCAAACAAACATTACCATTTGAAATTCAGCCGGCCTTTCAGCAGGTAAAGGAAGCACATTGCTTAGTTCAGTGATTCTATAAATTCTACTTTGTTAAAAAAAAATCGTCTTGTGAATGAAAGATTCATTTACATTTTAAGTTGTATATTCTTGTAGGAGAGTCTAGATTTGAGTCAGATCTTTTTCCTCTATTCTGCCTGACATTCCAAATTTCTCGTGAGTACAGAATTCTGACAATTTAAGTACATCAAAGAACTGTACCCTTAAATGCAGGACCACAAACGCACTTTGGTCAGGAAAAAGCCGGAATTCTGTCCATGGTTGCTCAGCAGAGGCACAAAGAAGACACAGAAACCTACTTTGTCCAGTATAACCTTGTTTTGAGGTTGAGGGGTATGGGGAAGAACGTTGCTTTAGGACATTTTCAAACTTTTGGACAAGAATCAAGACACTCTGTTAATGAAATGCTATATGCAAGCATCTGAACAGGTCGGAGAAGCTCATGTTTTCACAATTGAGATAAGGCACCTCTGTTTTAGGTATTTCCCATGATTGTGTATACCTGTCTTGTTAAGGTTCAGGTGGCAGCATATAGCCAAGTTATATCTGAGAGAACCTGAGCTACCTAATCTCTGAAAAGATAAATGGTTTACGACCGTATGTCATCAATTATTGGTGTACGGGGGAGGGGGTCAGTCAGAACTAATGTGGAACAGGCAATTGAAGAGGCATTGCTTGTATTATTAATAATTTTGCCAAACTAAAATGGGGACTTAAGTTTACGGGAAGGTATCATTTAGCTAAGAGTAGATTTATCACTTCAAATAGATAATGGAATTGCTAGAATTATTAACTGCTGATCAGGTTTTATAAGTCTTTAAGATCTAAGGAGGAAGGGAAGAAAATATTCACTTGTGAAAGATGCTTTTAAAAGAAACCTGTTAAGCCTGACACACGTTTGTGGACAGCAGTAACTGCGTATTAAGATGGGTTGATAGATGTGTAACATGTTAAACAAAAGTGAATTACGTTAGCCTGGGTGGAAGGAAAGTTATTCTTTCATTTTTTAAAAAAAAATGTCCAGGTTATTTTAGTTCCCCCTCATAGTATATCTTGTTCTTAATTACAGAAGCAGTACATATTTATTGGGAAATTTTTAGAAAATAGAAAATTAGCTTGTTAACAGTTGTTGTCTATATAGGTGTTCATTACATTATTCTTTAATATTTTTCTATGTTTGAAAATTGTTATAAGTTGGGAAAGGAGCCAACAAAAGCACTTTTAGAAAAGAGAAATTACTCTTTATTCCCACTGCTTCTTATTTTTTCTTTTTTGAATTTGACATATTTAAAAGAAAAAACAAAAGATTTTTCTACTGTTACTCCAATTTTACCCTCCAGAAATATCTACCATATATAGCTACTTGCATAGCCTTCCAGAACTTTTTATTTGTATATACGATTCTTTAAATGATAAAATATACAGCAGGTAGATAGATAGATGTATATACATACAATTTGCTGTCTTAACATTTAACTATATAAAAATGGACCTTTTTCCAAGTTAGTGTATTGGATTTTATCTGCTTTCTAACAGTTAATGGTAGTGATGTTATTTTGTTCTGTAGATATCAGAATGTTTTGACTCATTCACTATTAAAGGAGGCTAAGTTATTTCCACGTTTTGCTATTGCAGATACTACTGTAATGAGCAGTACTGAACCCATATCTTTCACACCATCATTGCTATTTCTGCATGTTGGACACCTGGACATGTGATATCAGGGTCCTAAGATAGGCACCTTTAACCTTTTGATGGAGACTGCCAATCACAGATTTTTTGAAATATTGTAAAACTCCTTTACTGACAGTTTGACCTCTCTGGCCTGTGGCCTCTAGAATTGGACAGAATAACTAAGATAAATATAATATTGTCAAAAGATAGTGATATATAAGAAAGCCAAAGAAATTACCAGTATGTAATCTTTTTCTACTTTTTCCCAAAACACAAATTTTAGAAGTTCGGCATCTTAGAGGAATACTCTTTCTTTCCATTACAAAGAAAGGTGTAAGAGAAAATATAACTAATAGCATCAGCGAGGCACTGGTCACCACCTTCACCCCTCCCCCAAAGAAAATACCTGCAAAAACCCAAAACTATAGCGGTTATGCTCGCACCTTTAGCAAAAAGAGATTTAAAACTTGACGATCAGATGTTACAACATAAAAGCCTCGTTTTCATTCTGTGGGTGACCTTAATATGTTTTGCCCTGAAGCTTGCATGGGTGGTAGGTGATTGATGGGCTGTGAAAAACAAAAACAAACTCATAAAAAGTTAACGTATCAGAAATAGCGATATCAGCAGCAGCAATGTCTGCACAGCAAATGTGAATGGGCTTTGAGAGCTCTTGAGGCATCTCTTCTGATCTATTAGTACTATTAATTGGATCAATTTTAACAAAATCCATTCTTGTCTATAATTTCTTCATATTTTATTTTGTACTATAAGGAACTTAGGCATATGACCTAGGTTAAGAATACCAGATGTGTTTTTGTGTTTTATATTTTCAAAACTCTGATTCATTAAATACAAATGCCAAATTTCTGATATAAAGGAATGTAATTTGCTCAAATTCCTGTCTTTTGAAAAATTCTACATAAAAATGAATTTTAATTATGCCATTCAGTGCTTACTTGAGAAAAGTACTCTTGGAGAATCTTTTACTTAATCAGGAGCTGAGTTATGGATGTAGTCAAATTGTCATTATTGTTTTACCAAGAAGCAATTATACTTTACAAATCAATGTTCTCTTTATCTTTAATTTGCCATTAGTTTGTGAGACAAATAATAAACATAGCAGAGTATTTGTATTTCATTCAGAGAATTCTAAATAATGCATGAAGTATGTTAAAAATGTGACAAATATTTAATGAACTAAGTTTTTCTCTTCAACTGTTTACTCAGTGAAGTGTACTTTTTGACAAGGTCATTGATTTGATGAACAAATTAGCTTCTCCTTGGTCCACGACCAAACAGTTCTTCAGCTTTTATCAAAATTTGTTGGAAAGGAAAGTCATGAAGAGAGCATTATTGAGTCATTACAAACACACATATAAAGTGACAGGAAAACTCATCTAAAAGAGGTACTACCATTATTAGTGACCTCAAAAACTCTACTTAGTGAAATAATTATAAGGTGCCTATTGCCATTTAATACAAGGTTTAAAAACATGAAAATAAAGCGAGTGGTTGATAAACATTTCTCTATGGATAATAAAGTCATATGGAGCATAACAGTAATAAAATATAGCAGAACATTTGAAAAGCAAAAACAGTTTTTTTGAACTATTCTGCCAAAAAGCACTATAGTTTTTAACATTTTGAACTTATATTTTTAGTTCAAGTTTTCATGGAAATTTATGTCTTGGCAAGAAGTAACTGGAAAATATCAGCATACTTTACCTCTTCCCGAGCATCAAAACACATGCTCTAAGTGAAGTAATTACATTGGCACATTTTCTCAAACTAGGGATGGTTATGATCTCCATGTTGCTGCAGAGATAGCCCAAACAGTCCCACAGGCCCAGCTTTATGTACATGTCCCCACTCTTGCAGGAGTGAGGTGATTTGAGAGACAGAATGGTATAAGGAGAAGTGACAAGGTCTGGGATCAAATCTCCCATGAAGCCATAGTTTTGCTGATAATGATGACGTTGATCAAGTCCTTTAACTCCTCTGAGCTTTATTTTCCTAATTAGTAAAATTAATGGGGGGACGTTGGATAGGAGGAAGATAGATGGAAGCACATAAGAAGTATACATCTTTATATCCCCAGCACAAAACTCAGTATCTACTCCGTTGCCTTGTGGATATAGTATGCAATCTCTCACCCCAATCTCTTTGATTTTAATTCACACACACACACATACACACACAAGGAAGATGTTATTCTTTTAAGACAGGTCACAATCTAATTGGCCAGATATGGCCTGCAAAAGGTCTTGTCTTTGACGCCCACTGAGTTTCAACAAAATTTTGAGTCAACATTGAAAACTGAGAAAATGTCCTGTGATAATCTGGATGGTTAGTTGCTGTTGAAAACCTGAAAAGTCTGACCCTATTGGCCCTGCATTTCCACTTGGCAGAGCAAGTGCTAGAGATGAATAGTTTCACTTTTCTCAGAAGGTCCCCATGTCTACACCAGCCCTAAAGATGACTGGCATAAACACTGTCAGTCTCATGCTAATGGCTACTTTTCATACAATAAGGAGATATTGCTTTTTCTTGAGTCTTCATCAAAAGTGAGGAGGCAAAAGACAGCCTTGGAAGCCTGCTCATTGAGAAGAAATGGGAATGAGTACATTTCTTAGTGAAAGTGTTTACAGTACTTAGACACATTCAGTCGTTTTGCCTTATCAGCTGGCCTCTTCAGTCATTGGAGACTTTGCCCCCTGCTTTAGAAAGTTATAAATGCCATTATAGAAATAGGACAGTAGAAAGATGCCCCAATTGCGTGGTAAGATTTTGTTATTTACTGGCTCAATGACATACACAAGTCATGTTATCTGGCTCAATGACATACACAAGTCATTGAACTTTTCTGGACTCCGGAGTCCTCTTGTATAAAACAACATGCTGGACTAAGTCATCTCTGAGGCACCTCTCAGCTTAAAGTGCCATGATTTTAAAGTTATACTTCTTTTAGGATGGCATTACTATCACAAATATGGACCCTATTAAAAGGAACCATCATGGTTTTTTCCTGCAACCTAAGGCAGATTTCAGTGACTGCATCTATCATTTTTCATGTTGACACTGTATATTGTGGAGATCATAGCTTCAGAATGAAAACTCTGCTCAGATTTAATGTGTGCCTTTAAAATGCATTTATTTTTGTACGTTTGTAGCTTTGCACTGATGAGGTCATGACACTGGCAAGTCCTCACCAGTTGTTAGTTGTGCTTCAAGTTCTTTGCTGGTAACAATAGCTAAGGCACTAAAGCTTGCTAATGGGAAGTCAGAGGAGATTCAACGATACCACCAGGAGAAAGTTCATCTCATTCTCATAAATCCTGATATGATTTTTAAATGGAAAAAAAAAACAATACATGGAGTTACAGGCCCCCCATCATGAATTACCATAACACTGAGAGCCATTGTTCTAGGGAACTTTAAAAATGTCAATATCTGGCTCCCACACCCAGAGTGAGATTCTGATTCTTGGGCTGGTGTATAGCTTGCAAAAAAGAGTTTTAAAGCATCTTAGTGATTCAAACATAAAGGCACTGACCTAATAAAGACTTTGGTTTATAGAACTATGAGCAATGGCCAGGTTTCCAGATAAAAAGATTGAAAAGACCACAGTGAGGTCAACTTCATAGTTTTCTTAGTGTCTGCTTTTTCATTCAGAACCTAACATACTTGATTACATCATAAAATTTACAACATTGGGCAGTGGAGAAGTTTCTGGGGAATTATATAACAACACTTTGAAGTAGATCCTTGCTAATTATTTTCTGATATGGGCTAAAGAGTTTCCTCTTAGAGGAATTTTATCCCAGATTTATTCTTTAGCATAATTTTTCTGTTGACATTCAGTCTTTTCAAATATATGATATAACATTATAATATAATGTATGTACTTTTTGGCTAACTAAAGAAAATGTCATTAAACTTAAATAATTCAAAAAGTAGACAATTTAACTGGATAATAGTTTTCTATTTTGTAAAAAGTATTCCCCATCTCTCAAACAAAAGGTACAATAACTTTTAGAACCCTTACATATAGATTGGTTCAAGAGACCCTTGTCTGTTCAGATATCCCATCTATATGGTAGAAATAAGAGCTGTGAAGAAATTAGTGCCTCCAGAATTTAGTTCCACACTCTTATTTTATAATTTAAAAAATTTAGGTGCTTGATACGCAGTGATTCTTCCCTATTAGTAGGTGGCAGAATGAAAAGCAGAACTCACGTCTCGTATTCTAAGCAAGGATTCCTTCTCCTATACCATTAGATTCCCACAGTTCTCTTCCCTTTTTTTTTAACACCCATTCTGCCAGTTTTACTTGTCCTTGAAATTTGGTTCAATATGTCACTTACTAATAAGTCTTAAATAATGATTCTTTAATGCTATGATATCATGCATGTGATAGATATATGCATATGTATTGTGATTTAGAATATACTGAGTCAGTGCAGGTTTGCTTGGATTTCTCTGTAATTAGTTTCCAAAGTAATACTTCCAGGCCATGTGCCACTGCATGCCAGAAGTGAATATGTTGATCGCATCTTTGGTTGATTATTATGGTATTCTACTGCTGTTATACTAATACTTTTCCCATTTCCAACTGGCTTTACTTTTTGCAGCTTTGAGCAGTAATTCAGTCCCCTACGCCTCCCTGATTGGCTCTGTGTCCTCCCTCTCTAGCCAAACCACCACTCAGTCCATATATGATAATAACTCTCTCCCACGATTCGCTCGAAAAGGTCTAAACATCTTTGTCTCTATTATTTTCTCTGTTAAAGCACTGTAATGATGTCCATGTCACTCCATTTCCATTCCCAGATAAGCCTAATGTCTCCTGTGCCTTCTCATTTCCATTCTTTTCGTTGGGGTTGCCTCATCTGGATGAGATCACGTGACTGTCAGATCACGGTCACCCACCCACTCTTTCCACAGAATGTGAATTAGTTCAATTCTACCATCAGCACCAAAAAATTTCAGAAAGTGCCCCCAAATTTTGGTCCAAAAGCATAATTATATCACCAACAAAGAGTTTCTACTTCCAAGCAACATATTTTTATTGTATCTCCACTAAGATTTTAGCTGACTAGAAGCAGACCTTCATAGCCATGAAGCTAAACCACCATGATTCACAGCACTGTGCTAAAGTGAAAGCCTTCAAAAAGCAAAGTAGTTTTTTACTTAACTTACCAGAACCATTGACAATTTGGCATTTGAGATAAAGGAACTTACTGGGTGACTTTCAATAATGGTACAATTTCTAAAATGTCCATAAAGTAATCACATCTCATGTTGACTTATTGGGCATCATTCCACAGTGTGACTCCCTCCAAAAAGTCACAGTGACAGCAGAATATCAACAGGGCTTCCAGTTTGAGCTCCTCCCTCCTCCTTTTTCTGCTTCAGAGGCTTCCCTGGGGGCATGCTAGTTCAGGGTTTTCTGGCCAGCTGGAATTTACATCTGTAAGACAGGAGTCAGCAATGCTCTCCCATGCTTCTTTTGCAAAATCCAAAAAAAATAAAATACGAAGTGTACGAAAAGTGAGAAAACATCAGAAAGACACAGGGATCACCAAAATTAACAGTGGATTGTTTTTAACAGAATCTATGAAATTAATGTATCTTCCGCTGGCCAACTGAACTAGGATGTGTCAGCCCCGTCTCTGCTTTCCTCCTTTTTCCATCTCCTTGCCCCGCCTTATCTTTTCACCATTTGCTCACTTTCCTGAATTCATTTCCCATTAGTGGACAAAGATGTTTACACCTGAAGTAGATTGTAGGTTTGCTGGAGGTTGAATAATGGGGACCTGGGGCAAAATACCACCAAGTTGTTAGTGTGGCCATCTGTAAATGTCCAGGAGAAGGCTGCAACCCCAGCCTCTACAATCTGCTACTAGTGGAAACATTTTTGAAGCTCAGTTTGGTGTCTGATTGTGTCGTCAGTGGTTATTGTCGATGAGCGGTGGTGCATGTCATTCTTTGTATCTGTGTTTGCATGTGAATGTCAGTCACCTACAGGTTTGTGAAATATTAAATCGATCTTAATCTAGTCACAATGTATAGTGAACCCTGCAAAAACTCACAGCATTTTTAGTAGTCTTTTTTAAATATACTAGACTATCCATATCATATTTTTTTTTAACAAACACTTTCTATTTTATTTTATTTACACCATCATTTCCTTTGCAGGTTCAGATGATTCCGGTTACCCTGGTAACCTTCATTCTTCAAGTTAGTTTTCGTTGCTTATGCATAAGTCATTTTATGTTTCCTGTCAAGCTACTACTCTTTCCCTTTTAGGCCTTTCTCAGTGTCTGTTTTCTTAGTTCACTTTACACCATTTAATTCCACACAATTTCCATTTCACACAGTGCAGGAGAAGGAGTTTGAAATGACATAACAGTCATTACTCAAAGCAGAAGTTGACATCAAGCCTGACTGGCAGTTTTCTCCGCTAGCTAACCCATTGATTCATAGCACAATAACGCTTTTTTTTACACTAGGAGTGTTAGTGTGGAGATTATGCTTGGTGACTTTTCATTTGGCTACAAAATCCATCCTTCCAGAGCATGTCCTGCTTTGAGTAACCAAACTATTTGCCTGCTTCCTCACCTAAAACATCTTTACTACTCACATATTTTCAGGCCATTTCTAACTATAGTATTCTCCATATTTTGGAATGATTGGCATCATTTTCATTTGTTTTCAAATGTGTCTTTTCTTTCCTTTTTTCATAGGTATGGCTAGCCATCCTCCAATACCTATCTTGGAACTTGCAGATCACATTGAAAGGTTGAAAGCAAATGACAACTTGAAGTTTTCCCAGGAATATGAGGTAATTCACTGTGTTTATACTTAACAGTAATTTCAAGCGTTGCTACCCTCTTCTTTTTGACCATATTCTTGAAAATTAACTTCTTCGGCTTTTCCTTTTAAAAATGACTCAGAATCTAATATAAAAATTTATAATGAATAGCCAACTTAAAAGTGCCTGTACAATCAATATAGTAATTGTACTTTAAAAAGGTGTTGATTTCACATTTGTTCATTGTTACTAAGGTCATATACTTTTTGGGTTTTCAAAATGTATTTTTAATTGATAAATAATTGTATATATTTACATATTATGCATTAATATTTATAGTCACCATTCTGTACAATAAATCACTAAAGCTTATTCCTACACTCTGGCTTAAATTTTGATGAACATCTGTCCTTTTTCCCTGTGTACCCTCTGGTAACTACCATTGTACTCTCTACTCCTACATTTTTAGATTCCACACATACAAGCAAGATCATTTGGTATTTGTCTTTTCTGTTTTTTTTAATTCAAAGAACATACTAAACTGATAAGCTTCCAAACTGATAAGATACCAAATGGGTGCCAGATACATGGATTCATGGTGAGAATCCTCATCGAAAAAGAGAGATTGCAGAGATTAAGTAGATTTCTCAATACTCTTCGTTTTAGAGCTTATGCCCTGAAAACTTTATAATTACTACTGAATGTGCATATGTGATTTTTACCCTTCAGTCTAAATTAATGCTAAAGCTAATATTAAGATAAAAATGTATTTCCAGAAGGTTGCTGGCTTTTGAAAGAATGGTGAACTGAATACTATTTTAAAATTTCAGAATCCCCAAAGATTCTTTGTGAATTCTTGATGGTGAATGAAAAGCCTGTGTGTGTGTGTGTGTGTGTGTGTGTGTGTGTGTGTGTCTATGTATTTGGATATTGGGCATTTATAAAGCAAAAAGTTGTAAAACTTCACCAGCAACAAGAACCCATAGGGGAGCCAATTCATGAATTATTGATAACTGGACAATAATTATTCTGTCAGTCCAAGTTTAACTTAGTATAAGATTAAAATGTACTACTAAAATTGCATAACTGTACCAAATGACAAAAGGTTTTTGGGTACCTGAGCAGCCCAAATTTAGCCATAAAGAGTTTCTACTGATTTACTGACTGGGAGTCCTTAAACACATCCTTATTACCTCTCTTTAGTATCTATTTTATCAGCCTACTTGGGGCACATGCACTAGATGACCTCTCAGTCCCTACCAGCTCCAACATTCTGCTCTATCACATTATATTCAGTAAGAACCTCTAAGAGTAGCCCCAACCTCCAGTGACTAGAGAAGTAACAAAAATATTAAGAAGCACCATGTAAGAGAATATGGAACAGCAGGGCCTGCGGAAATCTGAATATCTGCATAGCCTTCCTAAAAATCTTCATATTTTCCAGTTTTAATTATTTTAAATCACTGTGCTAGATGAGCAAAACTCATCTGTAGTCCCATTCACCCCCATTCTCAAGAGCTAGACAGCCTTTAATTCAATTTGCATACTCCAACATCTTTGTCAAATATTTGATAGAACACAAAGATTGTGTTTGTTTCCTTGCTTCTTGGTTAAGTTATATTTTTATTTATTCTGCTCTCAGCATTTGGGTGAGCATTTTCAATTTGGGGAAATTCACATTGGATTTTGAGTTGCCTTACTTTCTCAGAAAGGTCTGCTTCTTATTTCTTTCCTCCTCTTTCTCTTGATCAGAATGGCTCTTTTTAAATTATGCAGTATCTTTTTAAACAGTTTCTGTAGCTTTTCTTTGGGGCCTTCAGCTGCAAATGGAGTTTTAGAAGCGAAAACAAGGCAAATGATGAGTACCACCTGGGGCACATAAAAACTCTTAGTGTCAATTTTCACCAACCAGAAATCTTCCACTGTTCCAATCCACTCTTTATTGCTATTGTGATTCTTTTATTCTTCTGTGTGATATTTTCTCTGTGGCCCCACTTTAATTCTTTATTTGTGATTTTGAGTAATGTCATGGGTCATAAAAAGATAAACATGTGATAACCGGTTAATAAGCCATTAATTCACTCTCTACCAATACAACTTTAAGCCATTGGCGATAATACTGTTATGTGTCACTTAACAACAAGGATACTTTCTGAGAAATGCATCAATAGGCAGTTTCATCCTTGTGCAAACATTATGGTGTACTTGCATAAACACAGGTGGTATAGTCTACTACATACCTAGACTATGTGGTATAACCTATTGCTCCTAGGCTACACACCTATACATCATGTTACTGTACTGAATACTATAGGTAATTGCAACACAGTGGCCAGCATTTGTGTATTTGAACACAGAAAAGGCACAGTAAAAATACTGTACAAAAGATAAAAATGGTACATCTGTATAGGGCACTTACCGTGAATGGAGCTTGCAGGGCTAGAAGTTGCTCCAGGTGAGTCAGCAAGTGGGTGGTGAGTGACTGTGAAGGCCTAGGACAGTACTGTACACTAGTGTAGACTTCATTAACACTGTATACTTAGGCTACTCTAAATTTATAAAAATCATTTTTCTTTCTCAATAATAGATTAACCTTAGCTTACTATAACTTTTTTTATTTTATGAACTTTTTGATTTTTTTAAACTTTTTGACTCTTTTATAAATAACACTTAACTTAAAACATAAAGGTAATGTACAGCTGGACAATAGTATTTTTTCTTTATGTCTTTATTCTATAAACATTTTTATATTTTTAATTTTTTGTTTTTACTTATTAAACTGTTTTTTAAAAACTAACACATGAATACACACATTAGCCTAGGCCTACACAAGGCTAGAATCCATCAGTATCACTGTCTTCCACCTCTATGTCTTGTCCTGCTAGAAGGTCTTCAAGGGTAATAGCAGGCAGGGAGCTGTCATCTGCTACGATAGCGATGCCTACTTCTGTAATACCTTTTGATGGACCTGGCTGAGGCTGTTTTTTTTAATAAATTGAAGGCATATGCTCTAAAAATATGGTAAATACATAAGCCACTTGTATAGTCATTTATTTTCATCATCAAGTATTATGTACTATGTATAATTGTATGTGCAATACTTTTATATCACTGGCAGCACAGTAGGTTTGTATACCAACATCACCACAAACACGTGAGTTATGTGCTGTGCTAGGATGTTAGGATAGCTACCATATCACAAGCAGATAGGAACTTTTTTCAACTTCATTATAATCTTATGTACCACCATCCTATAAGTGATCCCTTGTTGACCTGAATGTTATACAGTGCATGATTGTATTAGTATCACTCAAGCAATCTCAGTTGCATCCATTGAATTATAATAACTGGCTTCCCTTTTTTCAAGTCCCTAAAAACTACGAACTAAAAAAATGAGGGGAAAAAAATAAAGATTTAATGATCTATTGACCTAAAGTTTATGCATAAATTGGATTTTATTATATCTAATATATATAACTCTATAGCAACTTAGATATAAGAGAGTGAAAATATAACTGCATGTTTCAGATAATAGAAGAGACAAAATTGATAGTATTAATTCATTTAATCATGCAGTGAACTTTTGAAAAACTTTTAATAGGAAGTTGGAAAGATAAGCTGGTTTTATTCACAAAACAAAATATAATTAAAATACTTCTGTGAAAATTTTAGTATTTTTCACAGCCATGTATGTAAGGAGATATTATTATCCATACACAAT
>CAUYRT010057302.1:0-11007 GCA_963574885.1 Lepilemur ruficaudatus
GGCGTATATGAATGCCTCTGATTTGTGTATATTGATTTTATAACCTGAGACTTTACCAAATTCATTTATCAAATCAAGGAGTCTCTTGGAAGAATCCATGGGGTTTTCTAGATATAATATCATATCATCAGCAAAGAGCGAGAATTTGATCTCCTCTGCACCAACTTGGATACCCTTAATACCACTGTCTTGCCTAATTGCTATTGCTAGGACTTCGAGCACTATGTTGAATAGGAGAGGGAAGAGTGGGCATCCTTGTCTAGTTCCAGTTCGAAGTGGGAGGTTTTTTGAAATTTTTTAAGCCTAAAATGTCCTTCCTTACAGAGCCAATAAATATTCAGCTATGTTTCCATTTGTCTATGGCTTCATTTTAACATTTAACTTCTTAATCCATTTTGAATTTATTTAGATAAAATGGTGTGATAATTGAATGGATTATTTCTCAAATAGCTAAAAAATGGTCTCAACGGGTTTATTGAGTGTCTCTACCTTTTCTCCCTGACTGTAATTATGTGCTAGTATTCTGTATGCAAAGCTCCCATTTCCTGGTTAGATACTCTGTTTCGTTGATCTGTCCATCTATTTTCATACCAGTTTCACATTGATTAGCTTTATACTGTTTTAATATCTAGTGAGGCCATTACTCTTCTTTTTCAATTTTTTTCTTAACTGTTCCAGATGAACTTTGGAATCATTTGTCAAAACATTTAAAAACACAGTTGGGGTTTTGATTGGGAACACATTAAATCTGAAAATTAACTTGGAAAGAATCGACACTCAGTGGTTTGTCTTCTCACCCAGCATCCTGGCTTGTCTACTTATTCAAGCCTCTTTTATATCTCTCAGTTTGGTAGATTTTCCCCCATGTAAATATAACCCTGACTTTATCTAGTATCTTCCTTTTCTGTAAAAATCTCAATATGTTGTTGCTCAGATTCCAATTCAATAATTTGTGGAATTTTGATGCTCTCCTTAAAATACTTTTATTTGCCAACACACATGTTTTACTGTCATCTGTGGCTCTGAGTTCTGCTTAAGTTGACTGAAAAACTTCAGTCTATGGATCATTTTGCCATCTTGCTCTGACTGCCCTGTTCTACTCCATGTTGACCTGGGTATGAAATTTGGTCTTATTCCCTGATTACATACTTACACACACCTACAAATTCATGTGCTCACTCATACATAATCTACTCTCAAAAGGCATTTGTAGATTTGGCTAAAAGATTGAGGTGACATAAAATTGAATCTTAAACACCCAGCGTAAGGTATTAAAACCCTTAGGTTATCCTGCCGTGTTTATCAGACATTTCTCAGGCCCAAGTGTCTATTTATTATGCAGAACAATTAAGATAACTTCCTTTGCTTTCATGGTTTCTCCTTTGTCTCAAGTGGCTATTCAAGATATTTTCCTGAATAAAGACAGTTATGTCCCTAATCTGGGGGCAGATGTAGACACAATATTCCTAGCAATATAGATTTTCACATTTCCTGTTGGACTTATTTCCGTATATTTTATCATTTTACTTGTTGTGAAGAATGGAAATTTTTGTCTCTTTTAACTAATTTTTGGTGGTTGGAATGAAACATTTAAAATTATGTATTTATTTTATATCCTGACACTTTACTGAACACATAAATTCTGAGTATATTTTTTAAAAGTCTACAATACTAATTTTAATTAATATACTCTCCTGTTTTACAACAATTAAATACCTCTTATTTTTGTTTTCTGTCATGTTGTAAAATATGAGCAAAATATGTGTGTGTGTGTGTGTGTGTGTGTGTATGTTTAAGACCATGCTTCTCCCATATCAAAGATTCTCTAACATTTGTCCTACTCAAGGAAGACATGGTGTAAACTTTATAGGGAGCGGCTATAAAATTATGCTCTTTGAATATTCTCCCATAGTCTCAAGCTATCACTTAAAATGTTTGTTTGTAAAGCCATTTTCTGGTGAAAAGAGTTCAGTAATGGTGAGTTCATAGTAACAGCAATAAGCTTTTTTTCCCCCTGATAATTTCAAGCTACTGTACGCAAGCTTCTTTCTCAGTCTTCCAAAGAAACAATCTTAATCGTTTATTGCTTCTTGTTCAGAGCACTCTTTTTCTAGAGACAGCGCTATCATTTCTCATCATACATCCCTGACATGAGATTTCCAATACACACCTTTCACATGTCCCCCTAACTTTGTGATAATCCCTTATCTTAATGGTTAAATTTTGGGACTAGTAACTATGAGTGCTAAATTGATTTTTCTCTTTTCTCACTACAGTCTAGCATTAGTAGTTAAAATATAAAGCTTAAAAACTAGTTTAAATAGCCCCATGCTTGTGGATTGGCACTTTGAACCAGATTTCCCACTCAGGATGAAGAGAAAAGGCTGAAGAAAACAAGAAACAAAAAGTCTACCTAAAATAATGAGTAAACTAACAAGGCAGTGAGAAATTATTGTGCCAAAAGCTGGAAAATGTCAAATCAATTTGAATCTCTTTTTTTCCCCTTAAAGGCATCTACTAATTCCTGGGGAGTCTGCTAATTGGCTTAAAAGCTGATCAGAATTTTTGGAAGCCTTGTGAGGTTTGTGGAACAGACATTGGAGTATGTAGACTGCCATGGCATAGGGCTGAGTGAACACCTCTTGCTTTGGATTAAATGTGGAAAGACTAAAATCTACAGACCAGATTAACTAGAAGGGTGAATAGATTAACTAGAAGTAAACAGATTTTCACAGAGACTGCTGCTCAGGTTCCAATTATCTCAATGCATGAAACTGCCAGAAACAAACGGAAATCTTCTTTGGAACAAGAAAACATCCTAGAGCTCAATTATTTCTAATTTTTTATAAAAGATACAATGTGTAGCACATGACCAAAAATAACTAGAGGCATGAGATAAGGCAATGTGATCAAAACTCAGAGGAAACAGTAGGCAATAGAAACATACTCACAGGGACTCCAGATATTTAAATTAACATGTGGTTAAGAAAAGCATGCTTACTATATTCAAAGAAATAGAAGAAAAAATTAAAAATTCCAGCAAATAAGTGGAAAGTATTTTAAAAGTGTCAGATACAATAGATGCTGGTGTAGATGCACAGAGAAAGGAATGCTTATACACTGTTGGTGGGACTACAGACTAGTACAACCTCTATGGAAAATAGTATGGAGATTCCTCAAAGATCTAAAAGTCAAATTAATGCCTTTTGCAACAATTTGGATGTAACTGGAGACCATTATCCTGAGTGAAGTATCTAAAGAAGGGAAAAACAAACATCACATGTACTCACTATTAAATTGGAGCTAACTGGTGAGCACAAATGTGCATAGAGGGAAGTAAAACTCAATAGAAATCAAGCAGGGGGGAGGTGGGTAGGGGGGAAAGGGCGAAAACCTATCTAACCGATACAAGGAACACTATCCGGGTGACAGGCACACTTATAACCACTACTCAAGCATTATAGAAGTGATCCATGTAACCAAAAATATTTGTACCCCCATAATATTTTGAAATTAAAAAAAAGAGAAACTAGGAGAATTCATCGCTTTCATTCTTTCATTAAAGAAATAATAAAGAAATTCTTTAGGATTTTAGGTTGAAGAGGTGCAAGAAGGATTAAACAGAACAAAAAGGATGAGGGTGAGTTAAATAAAAATAAATAATAATTGTTTAACACAACAATAACAATATCTTGTGATTTAAAATAAACAGAATTAAAATACTCAAAAGCTATAGTATGTAAGTTGGAAGGACGTGAAAATTTTTCTGAGGTTCTTATATTGTCCAAGGAGAGAGTAAAAATGCCAATTAACATTGAATATTAAGCATTGATAATTGGTACCTTTTAATATTTATAGTAATCACTAAAATAATAAAAACATATAACTACTAAGAAAATAAAGAAAAGATTAAATAATTAAAACAACCAATCCAATAACTAGAAATCTCAATAACTAAAAACTCCATGTCAAGAAGTTAGAAAAAGAACAGCAAATTAGACTCAAAGAAAGTAGAAATAAAGAAATAATAATGATAATTCTAATAAAATTCCCAATAGATTTTTGGGTCAAATTGAAAGGCAGATTCTAAAATTTATATGGAATTGTAAAGGTTTAAGAATAACCACAGCATCTTAAAAAGTCAGGTGAGACAATTTTCTTTCTCAAATATCAAGACTGATGAAAAATCTGCAGTAATTGAAGTAGTATAATAGCGGCATAAGGAAAAGACAAATGGACCAATGAAACAAGACAGAGTCTAAAACACCATGCATATATAAACACCTGATTTATACAAAGGTGGCATTGCCAAACAAAGAAAGGATAATCTTAAATAATTTTTGCTGGCTCAATTAGGAATTAACTGAATATGCCACAGGATTCTTTGGAAGCAGATTTTTGATATTACATAACTTCATCAATAAATACTTCAATAAGTATATCTAAGAGATTTTTAAAAAACAATCACAATACCATTATCACACAAAAAATTACTATAATTTCTTTGTATACTCAAATATCCAAGCAGTGTTCAAATTTTCCTTTATTTTAATTGTTTCCTGTGTCTTAGTGGTTAGTTAGAATCAGTTCCAAGGACACCCACATTTTCATTTGTTGTTATATCTCTCAGTTCTCTTTTCTTTCTTTTTTGAAAAATTTTTTATTTCTGCATATTACGGGAGTACAAATGTTTAGGTTACCTATATTGCCTTTGCCCCACCCGACTCAGAGCTTCAAGCGTGTCCATCCCTCAGATGGTGTGCACTGCACCTATTAGGTGTGAATATATCCATCCCCTTCTCCCCCTTTACAATATTTTGTAAAGAATATTGATGTTGTGTTTTTACTGCAACATAGAAGAAGGCATATAATGTGTGCCTATCTCTATTTGTGATTTTAATACTGATCAGTGAGTTCAGTTATTGTCAGCCTGATCCATCCATTTTAAAATTCCCCGTTATCTTTTAACCTAAATGAATTTAGCAGACTAGATCCATTTGATGATTTGCTAAATCCATTATTTTATTGAAGGCTGAAAAATGAGGATATTATAATTTTCCTTCTTCTTCATTTATTAGCTTAAATTATTCTGTAAATAAATTTTCTTTGTCAACTGCTTAGGTAATCTGAATATAGTTCACATGGGAAAGGCAGGAATAATTCTTGATTCTTTCCTTTTATGTGCCAGTTTTCAGACTAATACACTGGTTCTTTAACAGGCTCCAATACTGGATGAAATTTATTTTAAGTATTATTAATTCATGGTTTTGAACATCCTTGATGTGTTTCAGTTTATTGTAGTTATTACTACAATTTGATGTTCAAATTGTCCCATTTTTGGATAGAGGAATACTTTCAATTTGGTGCCCAAGTCTTTTCGATATGCATCATTAATTTCTGATATGTAACTTGCTTTCTTCACTGGCAAGATGTTCTATTAGGCCCTTCTTGTTTCCATTTCCTTTTCTCTACACACGATCAACCATTTTTCCTGAGTTAAGCATGGTCATTTTTATCAGTGTGGTCATTATTTCTATATCTTTTCAGTGCTAGAACTAATAGCTATGAGTTTTTTTTAAGAGGAAATACATAGCATCCATACTGATATTTCCAAATAATATCTATCAGTTTAAGGTTTTTGCTTAACTCTGATTTTATATTTATATCTTTATATAGATTCATATCTTTTCTTTTACTTGAAAACCTTGGTTTCTAATAACATTAACATTATTATCATTTTGTTTGCTTTATCTTCTTAGTACTACTACAACACACACAGTGCTTTCAGGAAAGTAATTCTAACATTATTACTATTAAATAATAATATGTTATTAAAATAGTTTAACATTTCTTGGAAGCTCTTTTTGTTTTTATGATACATTCTCTACTAAAATACGTAATCAAATTACTGTCTTTTATAATAAAATCACTTGAAATAACTTCCCTCTGTGTGTTTACTTGTTGTGTTTTTATTGCTTTTAATTTTTAGCAATTGCTTTCTTTGCTAACTTTTATTTAATTGTGTTTTACAATTATCTAACATGGATCCAAAGAAAATTTACAAAATAAGATCTAGCTTTCTTCCATGACTCCTGATTCCTCTACGTTGTTTTGTTGTTCTACATAATTATTTTTTTTAGTTTATGGCTTATCTTTCCGTTTGTTGAAAAATAAGTATATATACATGCATATATATATATGCACACATATACAACAATATACATACACAAATACATATCTGTATTTTCCTTTCCCTTTCTTATAAAAGGTAGAAAACTATACACTGTTCTGTACCTTCCTTTTTTTCATTTAGTAGTGTAATACTATATAGAAATATTGCATAATCTTTTTTATAGATGAATAGTACTATGTAGTGTGGTTAGACCATAGTTTATTCATCCAGTCCCATGTTTATAAGCATTTGTGTTATTTCTCATCTTTTATTATTATAAATAGCGCTGAAATGTATAGCCACTTTTATACATCATTTTGCATTTTTGATAATGTAGTAGTATTTATTGGGTCAAAGGATAATAACATGTAATTTTTTTAGATATTGCTAAATTCTCAAGTAAAATATCTTGATTAAATTAAAATTGAGCTTCTAACAAAATATACCACTGAAAGAATGGAAAACCAAATATAGTAAGAGACAATATTTGCAACCTATGCACCTGACAAAGGGCGCATTCAGGTGTGTATATGCGTGCGCATGAATCTTTAAAACCTACAAGAAAGAGACAGATAACCTAACCTAATAGGAAAATGGATTGAATCTCATTAAAATTATAATATATAAATTGAAATAAAGATGTGTAATGCTAAAGTGAAAATGACTGCTAAAACCAGGTGACGGTGAGAACATGAAACAATTGGAAAATTGGTGAAAGTGTGAATTGGTACAATCAGTCTGGAAAACAGTTTGACAACATGTAATAAAGCTGAGAATACACATATTCATGACTCAGCAATTCCTCTCCTAGATATAGGCACAAATAAAGTGTGTGTACATGTGCACCAAGAGACACAGTCAAGAATGTTTGAAATCTGGCTTCAAGATGGCTGACTAGATGCACCAGGCACTTAATCTCCTCCACAAAGAAGAACCGAAATAGCTAATAGAGAGACTTCACATTATGAAGTGCTCTATTCACACTTTGAAGAGAGCATCTAAGAGAGAATGCTGCATTCAGCGAGGAAGCGACAGGAAACATCTGAGGCACAGAAAGAGAGGGAGGCAAGGCGGCCGGCCCTGCCAGGATCAGCTGGGAGCCTGGAGAAGCTCTCCAGTACTGGGAAAGAGTAAGTGAGAGAACCCCAGTGGTCCACGTTCCCACCATGGACTCCTGTAATCCTAGCCATGGGAGGATTGTGAGCCCTGAGACTGGTAGAGGGAGCTTCCCGGAGTCCATGTGATGGCATTGCCTCATGAACTCACACTGGGTCCCACACACCGGCAGAGACCCAAGCAGCAACATTTGAGAGCTCAGCTCCCACCAGACTGCATCCTGCCCTGGGGCCCAACATCCGTGGAGCCCCACTGATGTCCCCTTACTTCCACTAGGAGGACTGCAGTAGCATGACACTGGTGGGACGCAGTGGAGCAGTGGGGTCCCCAGCAATGTAGCCCTCTCAGTGTCCCGCGCTTCAGGGAAGGGCAGTGCAGCATGCCAGATAGGCTGCTGCTGAACAAAGAGAGCCAAAGCGCATGCTCCCAAGAGCCTGAATCCTACCCTTCTGGGGCTGCTGCCACAGACGGCAACCCCACCCCCTCCAGCAGCAGGACTGCAGCACACTTGCATGCACCCTGAGGACAGGCTCTTCCAGTCCATCTCTGCTGCCAGTGCTGCTTCTGGGGGCCACAGAGTGCACTCCCCACATCAGCCTGAGAACCGCATGGCCTGGGGTGGCTACCACAGATGGCAACTCTGTCCCTACCTCGGCATCAAGACTGCCATGCATGTGCCCTGAGGACGGGTTCTCCCTGCCCGCTGCTGCCACTGCCACCACCACCTGAGCATGCCCCATGGGTATGAAGATTTCCCCACCCTATCCACCACGGCCTACACTGTGCACACCACCAGGAGTCCTAAGGACAGGACTACCAGCCTGGCACCCCCTAACTCCCCTTGCCTGAGAATGACACCCAGGGGAGTGAGGATTGAACTGCCCCATCAGTCACCCCAGGGCACATGCACACCACCAGGGAACCTAAGAATTCCCTGCCCCAGAATTCCTGCCACTGATGGTGCCCAAGCACATTGTCTGGAGGCCTGGGGATTGTCCCATCCCACTCAGCACAGTCTATGCTCATATTCACCATTGAGGGGCCCTGAAGATAGGTTCATACCACCTGGTACTGCCCCCTGTCTCCAGTGGCTGAGCATGCCCAAGAATGCCATCTGGGAGCCTGGGGATTGCTTCAGCCCTTCTATTACTTCTGGCATCAATGTACTCCTTGTGGGGACCTGAGGACAGGCACACTTAGCCTGCCACCACCACCATTACTGATACCCACCCACATGTGCCACCGGGGGCATAGGGACTGGCCCACTCAGCCCATTGCAGCCACTGCAAATATCAGTGCATGCTGCCAGAGTGTTGTCCTTCCACTGCTTCTGCCATCGCCTATGCCAGACATGCTCTTCAGAGTCCTGTGGAGTTTCCCATCCACCCAGCCCATTGCTGCCACTACTGGAACCCCAGTAAGCCTCCTGGAGGTACAAGCATCAGCCTGCCTTGGCCCACTAACACAGTGCCTACATATACCTTCTGGGATCCAAGGACAGGCAAGCTTAGTCCACTGCTGTCACCTCTAGGGCATAATGACTGGTCCAACTGGTATTCCTATCCCCAGAAAAATACCACCACAGCCTCCACTAACAACTGCAACATAAGCCACTGAGGAAATCACACACACACCACTGATGCTGCTTACAGATGAAGAAATCATTTTGAGACTGCAATACTGCATGCACCCAGAGTAAAGCTAAAGTACCGTACTCAACCAACATCATAGATACAGCTAAGGAAAAAGTCTTTCCCTATGAAAGCCAATCCAAAAAATTGGAAGACGTGAATGTTACACCAGATGTGCACATATCAATATAAGGACACAAGGACACAATATAAGGATAAAGAAGCAAAATAGGACACCTCCAAAGAAATATAATAATTCTCTAGCAACAGATTCCAATAAAAAAGAAATTTATGAAATATTTGAAAAACAATTCAAAATACTGATATTAAAGAAGCTTTGTGAGATACAAGAGAACACGTATAAACAATATTAAAAAATTAGAAAAACAATTCAGGATATGAATAAGAAATTCACCAAAGGGATTGATAGAAGAATAAAACAAAAGAAAAGTCCTGAAAATGAAGAATTTAATGAATAAAATAAAAATATAATATAATTGAGAGCTTCTACAATAGACTAGATCAAGGGAAAAAAAGAATTTTAGAACTTGAGGAGTGGTCTTTTGAAATACCTCCCCCCAATGTAATAAAAAAGAGTAAGGAAGGCTGGGCATGGTGGCTCACACCTGTAATCCTAGCACTCTGGGAGGCTGACGTGGGTGGATAGCTCAAGGTCAGGAGTTGGAAACCAGCCTGAGCAAGAGCGAGACCCTGTCTCTACCAAAAATAGAAAAATTAGCTGGGCATGGTGGCACATGCCTGTAGTCCCAGCTACTTGGGAGGCTGAGGCAGAAGGATTCCTTGAGCCCAGGAGTTTGAGGTTGCCGTGAGCTAAGCTGATGCCACGGCACTCTAGCCCAGGCAACAGAGTGAGACTCTGTCTCAAAAAAAAAAAAACAAAAAACCTCAGAACAAGTCAGAAATCTGCAACCATGAAATAACATCAAATACATTAAAAGTGCAACCTATTCTATCAAATATAGCTTATACAAACATCCTGTCAGATAGAAATAACATTTAATTTTGAATATATTAAGTGTGCTATAAAAAAAATCTTTTATTAAACACATGCATTTTCAAAGGGAACAAAGCTTGGTTATTCAGGGACCAAAAAAAAATCATAGATCACAATGGTTAATGGCCCTCCGAAAGACCACAGAACATAAAGTATACGTGTGACATGAAAATCTCAGGGGGGGGATAGGATGATCACAATGGTCTATAAAGGGTCCTGGGGAAGAGAGTGATAATCATAAAAAAAGGTTGAGAAACACTTATTTAACCCATAAGTATCTTTCCTGTCTTAATTTTATAGATAAAAAACAAGTACACAAACCAGATATCTTACCCAGGCTAACCAAGTCCACTACCCTCAAAGCTATTCTTTCAAATAGAGTATAAACAAAAAGAATTATAGGTGGAGCTGTAATCACTACAAAGAGTAAGCAACATGACTAAAAGTGGGTATGATAAATCCAATGGAATACATTAGAATGGCCGGGCACAGTGGCTCACGCCTGTAATCCTAGCACTCTGGGAGGCCGAGGCGGGCGGATCGTTTGAGTTCAGGAGTTCGAGAACAGCCTGAGCAAGAGCGAGACCCCGTCTCTACTAAAAATAGAAAGAAATTAATTGGCCAACTAAAATATATAGAAAAAATGAGCCAGGCATGGTGGCGCATGCCTGTAGTACCAGCTACCCGGGAGGCTGAGGCAGGCGGATCGCTTAAGCCCCAGGAGTTTCAGGTTGCTGTGAGCTAGGCCGACTCCAAGGCACTCTAGCCTGGGCAACAAAGTAAGACTCTGTCTCAAAAAAAAAAAAAAAATTGGTGCCCATCAATGACTAACCTACCTTTTTCACGTAGTTCATAGTTTTGTACAAACATACCAACTTTCCAATGGATGTTTAATATAGTTTCTTTCTCCAGTAAAAGATCATTCAAAGGCCGGGCGCTGTGGCTCACACCTGTAATCCTAGCACTCTGGGAGGCCGAGGCGGGCGGATTGCTCAAGGTCAGGAGTTCAAAACCAGCCTGAGCAAGAGCGAGACCCCGTCTCTACTAAAAATAGAAAGAAATTAATCGGAAAA
>CAUYRT010057303.1:0-10126 GCA_963574885.1 Lepilemur ruficaudatus
GTTGCTAAGATAATTCTGTATCTTGATCTAGGAGGAGTGTACACACACACATGCAAATGCATATATGTATGCATTAAAATTAAAGAGAAGCCTCCATTAGTGTCCCAATTTTATAAATGAGGAAACTGAGGTTTAGAGACCTTATGTAAATGCCTATGGCCTGACTGCCAGGAAGTGGTAGGACAGGATCAATTTATAACATTAATAAATGTTTTATGATGTCATTTTAAAAATTCAGATTTTTTAGTGTTTCAAAACAGCCAAATTATCTTTAATGTCCTATTTTAAATTTAAGATTAAAATTAAAACTTTATTTGAAGTTGTAAGTAGAACAACATTGTCACCTTGCATTACCAGTTTGTTCAAGAATCAAGTTATTTAGAATGGTTTGCCCAACTAAGTTATCTCTGGGGAATGTTTAGCAAGTAGAGCTCCTTTTTTTGACAGATGCCCTCGTATCATCTTAGGACAGTTTGTCATTGAAAGGAAATTTTAATATTTTCTGGTTATAGTATTTCAAATAACTGAATTCTGTAAAATTTAAAGTTTGTAGCTCTGTAATTAATTGAACTCATTTCTATGTCACCTGACACATTCTTTTTTCCTAACATTGCATTCATACTGTTGATACACATTCTATTTTCGTCAATCTGTAAGGCAGTTTAGTTTTAAATGACCTACACACATATTTTCATTTCCCTACCATTTACACATCAAGTGTTTTACACAGAAAAATATTTTATGTTATGTATATAAAAACACATCATGAACAATAAGTTAAGTGGAGAGAACTTGAAGATCTATATACTTGAATAGAAAAGATTTCATATAATCTTGACCTTTGATCTAATGTGATATTGGGTGAATATTACAGATTAGCTAGCAGAACTGTGTTGTCAAATCACACACTAATTGTGGGAGCCTCATTAAATATGGCTGTGTTAGTCAGCTGGCTGACGTAACGAAATACCGTAGACTGGTAGATTAACAACAAAAATTTATATTTCTACAGTTGTAAAGGCTAGAAGTCCAAGATCAGGGTGCCAGCATGGTCAATTTCTGGTGAGGGCTCTCTTACTGGCTAGCATATGGTCCTCCTATCATTATGTCCTCACATAGTAGGAAGGGAAGGTGGGAGAGCTATGCACTCGTTTCTTCTTATAAGGATATTCATCTCATCTTAGGGTCCTGTCCTGATAACTTCATCTAAAACTGTCTCCCAAAGGCTTAATCTCCATCCCATGGGGGATTATAACTTTAACCTTTTAATTTGGGGGTGACACAATTCAGTCCATGGCGAGATTATTACACAATGTGTGGCACATGGCTTTTCCTCTTTTTCCTTTATGCCTCATGTAGTCACTTGTGAATAATGCTGTAAGTGCTTTTTCATTATCAGGTTTCAATTTTTTTTTTTTTTTTGCTATCTTTCTAAAGCACTCAAGGGTTCTGCAGAAAACAATTGAAACTCACTAAGTAAATTATCAAGAAGTTGTAGTTCATATTTTTATTTTAACTGGTACGATTGCATCAGGGTGCACAACTATTGATAAACTGCAATGGATTTACTAATAGAGCAATGATCACAAATATCAATATAGTTCCACTGTGCGTATATTTTTGTCCAAGGTGCTAAGTAGTGTTCAAATTTCCAATCATTCTTAATTTTAAACTGCGTTCTACTCTCTATTATTATAAATGCTAGGATTTTCAGAAAATACGTTCACAAATTTATAAACAGACACACAAAAAACATAAGCACAGAATACAAAAAAGAAAAGAAATTTTCTTAAAATGCTTTTAACTTGCTTATCTACACTTCAGTTTTATAATTAGATGCTAATCACACAACGTTAAAATTCCGTAGTAAATTGAACATAGGAAGTTCTTTTTAGTTTTAGTCAAAGGTAGCACAAATGCCTACACACATAGGCATGAAGAATTTTAGGCTGAAGAATTTTAGGAAAGCTCTATTGACAACTGACACCATTAATGAGATAATCAGAAGTTAAAAAATAGTTTGAGGAATTGGTATATGGTGAGCTTGCCACGGTTAATATGATTTCTATAATAATCAGCAATAAAATAGAAAATATCTTCCTAAGATATTAAAGTCCAAAGTGAAGAGTCAGAAAATGGCAGAATAAGAACATTCTGTATGCCAGAGTGGCCTTTAACTAACCTTTATATATCTGTATTTTAAGATATATTTATTCTACTCCTTTCTAGTTAAGCATTATCCCTTAAATATTGCAGAGTAAGCAAAAATCTTTGCTTTTTATTCCTGAGATTTCTATAGCTTCTTCAAAAATAAGATTCTAGAGAGAAATATTTGCCAAGTGGAAATTTTACTATAAATTCCTGTGTTTTTTCTTTGCATTTAAACAATATTTAAGTATGTAACAATTCTCAATGCAGTTTAAAGTAAACACCTGTCTGACAACAACTATCATTTGTATGTAATATTGTTCATTAACATCTCTGAGGTACTTTTTACAGCCTACCAAATTCACTTAGGGATACGTTCTCCTTTACTCTTTTGCACATATTGTTCCTTCAGTCTGGAACATTCTTCCAGTCTTGTCTTTCCAAAAACTTCTGTTACACCATCTGGGGGATGGACATGCTTGAAGCTCTGACTCTGCTGGGGCAAGGGCAATATACATAACCTAAACATTTGTACCCCCATAATATGCTTAAATTAAAAAAAATGTTAAAAAGAATTTATTCAAGAATGAATTTTCCTTTTGATTAATTTTGAATATATCTTAGGATAAGTATTTTCAAGAGTAAAAGGCAGGTGTCCTTGCCTCAATACTGATTAACTCTGTGAAGCAGTTTATGCTACATTTTACCTAAAACACAGTTTTGTGCTATAATTAATATTTTCTTTTCTCTATTTCGCTAGAATTGCTTACTCAATCAAAAGCACTTAAATTTCTGTCTCAGTCTCTTTTACTAGAGAACATGACCCTTACAGGTTCTAATTTTTTAAAAAAATGGCAATTAAACAATCTTCCTTATTCTAACCCTTGGCCACCTATCCTCAGATGACAGGATCATCAGATCCAAGGTCCTTCTTGTTTTGAGAATTCTATGGTACAAATCAAGCTGGCTCTTTGTTGTCCCTTCTGTCAACTGAGGATTTGTATTTTGTGTATCTTCTTAGTTAATCTGCTTTCTAAACTATAAAATGGTACTATTGTCAATTTTCTTATTTTCACTGTCTTTTTAGGGCAATGCCTTAAAATATACCTTCCTATTTTAATATTAGAGTTTCAGAAGGGGACAAATGTGAATGTGTATTGTGTATGTGTATTTGACATTTTTACCCAGTTCTTTTTAAGCATAAAAATTTTGCATTTAATTTTGCTATGTATCTATAGTAGGAATATATAAATTTGAGGTTACATATAAAAGGAAATGTTTCCACATGAAATTCACAGCTAAGTCTAAGCCTTTAATTAATTGTTACAGGGATGAAATATCTTTATTAGCCCTGAAATTTGAATAATTATTAAAGTGCCTATAGAATTTGTGTTAATAGTTTTTACTTCCTCGCACTCGTATATTTCTGGCATTTATAGATGCTATTGAGATGTATTCTAGCAGCAATATTATATCACCCATATATTTCTGGCATTTACAGATGCTATTGAGATGTATTCTAGCAGCAATATTATCATTGCTGATAGGCGGCATATGTGTGTGTCTATGTATAGTTTAAGATTTTTATTTTTTGTCCAATTGTGGTAGGTAGAATGTTTTCCCAAATTCCTGGCACCTGGTATACACATACCTTCTACCAGTTATTCATTCAGTCAAACAGAAAGGAAGGTAATGATGTAAAAGGATTTTGCAAATATAGTGAAGGTCACAAAGCAGTTGACCTTACAATAGGGAAATTATCTGATGTGCATGACTTAATCATAGGAGTCCTTAATATGAGTCTAGAAGTCATAGATGAGCAAGTCAAGAGATTCAAAACACCGGAAAGATTTGTTGGACTGAAGATGGAGGGGAGCACGTGAGGAGGAAATCACACAGCCCTGGGGAGCTACCTGCATCCCCTGCTGACAGACAGCAAAGAAACAGCAGTACCAATTCTGCAGGCGCAAGGAACGTAATTCTGCCAATAACAAAAAGAAGCTTGGAAGCAGAATTTTCCTCAGAACCTTGAAATGAGAACTCTACCTGAACAGCACCTTGATTTCGCCTTAATTGTGATGTCCTGAGCAGAGAACTAAGCCATATTTGCTGGACTTCTGACCTAGAGAAATGTGAGCAAATAAGTGGTTGTTGATTTAAGCTGCTAAATTCATGGCAATTTGTTACAAAGCAATAGAAAACTAAAACACTGATATCCTGCAGTTTTTTCTATAATGTTTCTATTACGATTTCATTCATATTTATCCTTCCTCTTACTCTTTGTGGACTTTCAATATGAAGGCCCATGGGTTTTATTAGTTAAAGAAACTTACTTTCTAACATTTTTTAAATATTGGTTGTCTATTTTTATTCCTCTGTTTTCTAATCTTGGAATTCCTAGTGAATATAAATTTATTTTAAATTCTCCATCATATTTCCATATCTTTATATTCTTGTCCTGGTATCTAGATCAATTTTACAATATTCTCATTTCATTTGAGTTTATTGTAGGGATTTCTATTTATTATTTTTTCCTTTTGCTTGTTTTTTTTTAATATCTGACAACTATGTTTATAACTTGTATTTTGCTTTGTTAATGTCATTGATCTCTTTGTCACTGATGATTTTAAAATATCTTAAATTCTACATCAAGATTACCTATTTATTTCCATTTTTTCAGAATTGAATCATTGTACTGGTTTAATTTGTTTTGTATCTGTTATGGTGTTGTATTTTCTTGTTTGTTTGGAAATTTTAATATGCAAAATCAGTTCATGTTGATTGGCCTTTTAGAGCTGTTGTAATTGTAATTATTACTTTTTATCTTCTGTACTTTCTCCCTCTCCCTATAAAAGAGTTGTAGGTTTGCTGTCACCTGGCATTTCATTCTAGAACCAGGGCATGTAGTACGAGTTTGACAGTCTAATCCTAAGGAGAGAAGATAGCTCTGTTTCCTAAGACTCTGTGTGGCTTGGTCTTGGTCTTGGTGGCCCTGCTAGCAGCTATAAAGGCTTCAGCCTTAGGCATGGTCACAGCAGTTTTATAGTTTCCATTCATTTGGTTCCATGGTCTGAAAATGACTCCAGTACTTCACCAAGGGAAGTATATATTTTACTCTACCCTGGAAGATTTTAATTCTTTACTACCTCTGCCTATTTCTATTCCCAGACCTCAAAGGACTGAGACATCAGTCTCCCCACTATTTACTAAAGATTTTTGTTCTATTTCTAGTCAATGTAGATGTTTGCCCTTTTGTTCTGGAGGAAGTTACCTATTTTATATATTTTAAAATCACTTTTTATTATTTTTTATATTTGAAATGGGTTTTATATAAGCATATAGCGTAATTTTTTTGACTAGGAGTCCCTAGCATTATGTCTTTGTGACTTAAGCAATATCTATACATCACAGAAGAACTGGAAAATAAATGCATAGACAAAAAAGAAAGTCTCACCATTACTCAACCAGGTAATAGACCTTAGTTACCACTCTGATGAGTTGAATCCATCCAGTATGTTACAGAATCTCTACTCCTTTGCCTTCTACCTCCACATATGTAAAAAGAAATGACTGTAATGCCTGTAATTTGGGGGTAAAATATCATGATAGAATCATAGTTTTTCCAGGAATATTTGGTGTTTTTGTAACAAAATGATTAATATAATAATTATAATAATGGATTTTGATGATAACTATAACAATACTACTTATTGCTTATTATGTACCAAGCAGTGAATATTTCATCCTCACAACTACTCTATAGAATAGTTATTTATTCTGCCCATCTCACACGTGAGAAATTGAGAAAAGTTTAAGCACTTTGCACAAGGTCATAAAACCAGAATTCAAATCATGTCTGTGTGAGTAAAAGAAATGCTATGCTACTCCTATGTTAGGCATCCGCCAGTCCACCTGCCATATCAAATGTAAATATCTTTTCCCCTTTTTACAGTGGCATGTTTTAGACAGAATCAAACTCAACTTCATCTTAAATAAAAGTACCAACTGTTTGATATGATGTTAGAAGTTCTAGGTGTTCTTTGTTTTGTTTTTCTTGAATAACATATTGTGGATCGTCATAGTTTCATATATTACAATATTTTTGTGTATTAGTACTCAGCTAATGCTTTAAATTCAACTCAAATAATTATGTCATTCCTTGAGTCAAGAGACAATACTTCATAGAGCATTGGAAAATCCAAGAAATTAATAACTACTAACTTTATGCAAGGTCCTCTGCTAAGCACTTAGAACTATTATGTCATTTACTCCTCAGTAACATGTCAATCAGAGAAAGACTGCTAGGTTTACCACTATATAGGTAAGGAGGCAGAGGTTTGCTTATGTGTAAAGCACCCAGGCACACAATTGCTTGTGATTATATTATATAATTAGCAAGAGGCATAATTTATAAGCAGCTCTGTGATTCCGCAGCCCATGCTTCCATCACTAAGCATAACACCTCTAGGCAATTCTGAGCTGGAGACATTACAATATTTAATTTCAAGCACTCTACGTGAATGATAGTATTGTGGGCATTTGTCCTAGCATCATTAATCATAATTTCTGTATAAGTTTTGAAAAATGAAAATTGTAACCTTTATTTCTCTATTTCCTCACATGAGGAATAATCACCAGAAATAATTTATCCCAGGCCTTAAGTAAATCTATTAATATATATAATCCTTTTATTCCTTTCTTGTGAATTTTTTAATTTGAGTATTGGGACCATGACTGATACAGTCATTCTCTTGTTTGTCATATAAACATTAACACAACTGATAACACTTAGGTGCGTGGAACTAAGAAAAGATTATATTATTAGATAATCTAGACTCTCAAGGGCCTAAGACTATGGAACATTTGTGTCTCTGAGACTGGAAAATTTCATAACAATGCTGTTTTGAGTTATCTAATATTTTGAGCTATCTAATATTACTTTTGAGGATACATGTTAAATATGTTTATGAAAATATTCTTCAGATTAGTTATGGAATTTTGTGAAAGTAGATTCCATCCCCTTCTGAAGTTTATGGAAATTAGACAATCTTAAAACCTCCTGCCAACCCCCACAGAACAATGTCACAATGTCTTCTTCACTTACTCTGATTTTCCACAGTATGTCTTCTCCTCTTACTGAAAGGATTATTGTGAGCATTTTGATAGTTTTCTGCTTTATGGATCATTCAGTTTTCCTGTCTGTAAAGACATGGATCTTTAACAGATTGCACTTAAATGTAACAGATTCCATTATTGTTTTACTCACAGATGATTTAATGGCTTTCAAACCAAAAGATCTATCATTTCATTAAATAGTCTATTGAAATAATTGATTACCATTACACAGTTCAACAGCCTGCCTTTGGAAGACCTTTGTCCTTAATTAATAAACAATAATGGCCTATGTAAAATAGGAGAAACTGAAATAGATGGGGTCAGATGTTTTAGCTCGCTAGAGTTGACAGAGCAAAGTAACACAGCTTGAATGGCTTAAACAATAAAAATTTATTTTCTCACAGTTCTGGAAGTCCAAAATCAAGGTGTCAGGAGGGTTAGTGTCTTCAGAAGTCTCTCTCCTTAACTTGTAGATGGCCATTTTGTGTCTTCACATGATCTTTCTTTCGTACATAATAATACCCAAAGACAAACAGAAGCACAGTAAAATCTCTGCTCCACTCTGCATGCTGACCCATTTTCTTTTTCTTATATTTTTGTTCTGTGCCTTCTGTAATCCCAAATCCATTGTCTAAGAACTTCCTTACTTTCTTTGACTCTCCGCATAATGTTTTGCGTTCTACTGGGCCCTAACAAAACCAGGCTTTCTTATGGCACTTTTATTTTGCTGTGGCCGGCAGGAATCAGCAATACTTTCTCTCTCTCATTTCATGCATCAGAATTCAGATTTTGTAGTTGGTGTATTTTCACACTGCCAGTTCCAGATCTTTAAGTTATGGAAGACCTTCATCTGCCTTTTCTGAGTGTTCTTGTAATTGGCCTCCGGGGCCCTCACTGATGCCCATTATATGACTCACCTTTCCCTTTTGGTCCAGGCCTCTTCTTTTATCTTGAACAACATAAGTGTTCATATTGGATGATGTTTCCACCTCTATGTACAAATATGCTATTGTCTATTCCTTATTAAAATATTTTATGATAATTTTAAAATATTATCATAATATTAAAATATTGTGATAATTATCATAACAATACTCAATCGAATCTACAACTATGTTTAGCTAACATCCTTTTACCCTTTTTCCATTAACGTCCTTATTTGTCTTATTCTTGCCCCAGACTAGTTTGGGAGCCACTCCTTCGCTGGTGTACAATCCAGTACAGATTTCAATTGTATATTACCCTGAACTTCAATCATGGATTCATATATTATTATGTCGGAACACTCTTCAGCGACAGGAACACGCATAGTTCTTCAATGCTGCTTATCCTTTTTGGCAAATGTTATCTGCTTCTGTCTTAAATATCATTCACATAGAACCTGAAATTTTTATTCCCCTAACATGTTTTTGTGCAGACTCAATGGCTAGCACTTTTCTTGAAACATTTTAAGTGTATGTTTTCATTTAGTCAAGATATAATGTTGGATATTTTCACTGAGAATTCTATATATAGACCCACAAATTATCATCGACAAAAAAAGTCTTCTATTGAGACATTTTAGAATTTCACAATATGATAATAGCCTAAATATTTGTGTATTTTTTATAATTTGCCATTCTTTTGACATACAACATATTTTATTCTATCAACAAACTTGTGAGGAAAATATCACATGTGCTATTTCCAACCTACTAATAAGGATACTGAGCCTCAGAAAAATTTCAATATAAATATTAGAGTTCAGATTCTAGAATACTATGCATTCTCCTAAACCTCAGAGATCTTATTGAATTAAATGATATATTACATAATTACTGACAAGATATCTAATCAGCAGTCTTACATATTCATAAATACTGTATGGAATGTGAGAGCATAGAATACATTTGGACCTGAAGCTGTCAGCATACCACATGTCAATGCATGCAATTATCTGTGTAGAACTAGTCAATATACTTAGACTGATATACAATAAAAGATTCACAGCATATGGATGTTATAAGGCAAACTAATATCAAATGCCAATAAGTGTTCATAAAAATCCATGACAAGTTTATCATTGTTTTAAAACTAAGATTCCACAAGTACATATTGACTACTTCCCAAAAAACAATTTACTCAAATATTTAGCATCACATTCAATCCTTAAGACAAAACTATAAGATAGCTGTTGCTATCTCAATTTTACAGATGAAGAAACTAAACCTTGTGAAAGAGAGTGACTGAGGTATATCATCTAGATTTCAAATATGAAAATTAAACATACATATTCTAATGATTCTTCTATAATCCAAAAAATTTTAAACAAGCCCCTGCTAATTCCTCGGTTCTGTGAGGACTTGGAAGAAATGCTTTTTAATCTAAAGTGGTTCTTTTTATATTTTTTTTCCTTATGACAAGATTATTGAATCTGGTGCTCCACTGTGCTAAATTAGAACAATCTACACTTTTCTATGATATATTTAAAGAGTACTTAATTCATTTTGGAAATAGTTTAGCTTTTCTTTTTTCCTACTAAGTTAAAACTGGTAGAACTGAAACTTTCTCTGTTATAAATGTGCATTGTGTTGGATTGAAGATAGCACGGACTCTTTTTCTTTAATAAGAAAATCAATCTTAGTTTTCTTTCCTTTTAAGGAGGAATGTGATGGACTTTGGATAGTGCTGGACTAAAGAAGGTCAGTTTTTCTTGCCAGATGCTTTCAAGTCAGTGTCTTAAACTGCTGAGAAGCAATTTTGGTAAACATGGCATCTTAATGCTGCATTCCTTGTTGGCTCAATACAGGAAAGATTCACGGATTGAAAACAATCAATAGAAAGCAGCAGGCTAGTCAGCAGCTAATGCTCACCCTCCTTATAA
>CAUYRT010057305.1:0-45869 GCA_963574885.1 Lepilemur ruficaudatus
GCCTAGGTGGCCGGATCGTTTGAGTTCAGGAGTTCGAGACCAGCCTGAGAAGAGCAAGACCCCGTCTCTACTGAAAAAAATAGAAAGAAATTAGCTGGACAACTAAAAATATATATAGAAAAAATTAGCCAGGCATGGTGGTGCATGCCTGTAGTCCCAGCTACTCAGGAGGCTGAGATAGGAGGATCACTTGAGCCCAGGAGTTTGAGGTTGCTGTGAGCTAGGCTGACGCCACGGCACTCTAGCCCAGGCAACAGAGTGAGACTCTGTCTCAAAAAAAAAAAAAAAAAGGGAAAAACAGATACAGTTTTGCTTCACAGCCCTTTTGGTATCACTGGCAACAATCACTTTTTTTTTTCCCTTTTAGCCCCCAATAAAAGCCCTGAACCCCTTATCTTCCCTGTCAACACTTCTCCTTTCTTTCTCTTGTGTGATGCCCTTCCCACCTTTGGGAAGTAAAATAAACTTTCTTTCTTTAAAACTATTCTAATCTTTGTGTCCAGAATGCTTTCTCATCCCGCGTTAGGAGCCCCCACCCTAACAATTGCTATATCAAAGGACATGCACATTTTAAATCTTCTCATATATAGCCAAATTGTGCTGTAGAAAAATTGTGTCCTACTTGGTTGCATCCACATTTATCCATCCACTAGCATAAGCCCATTTTCCCACTCTAAGCTCTCTGCAATTTAATATCATCTGACATCTCTGGAGCTTAGGGGCCAGTATAAGCCGCAGGATCCTCAGCAACTAATTGGAACTCCAGATGCAGCTTTTCCTGTCAGTTTCACCATCCCCCTCCTCCCCTAGCCCTCATCCCTCCAAATCTGAGCTACAGCATCTCCTCCTTCCCTCCTTCCCGTTCCTTCCTTCCTTCCTTTCTTCCTGCCTTCCTTCCTTTTTTCCTTCCTTCCTTCCTGGTCTTGCAGTTCCTTCAGGGAAGCTGAGAATGGCTCTGGGATAAGACTGCCCATTTAAATATAAATTTTAGATAAACAACAAATACTGCATGGGACAATCGTATAAATAACATTTAGTATAAAAATTACCTGAATTCAAATTTAACTAGTTGTTCTGCATTTCATTTGCTAAATCTGGAGATTCTATCTGTGTATTCCTCTTTAATCTAATACCATCTGCCCTAAATCTAGCAAAATTCCTCAGAGTGTTCCTCAGAACATTTTTATGGTTCTCTTCTCTATTTTCAGAGCTGATAAAGATTTTTCCTCCTTACTTTATATTTCTCTAGTTTTTGGTTTTAGTGTTTTTTTCATTGTTGTTCTTGTTGTTGTTTTGAGTTGGGAGGGACGGAAATCAACCATGTCCTCTCAAGTTGCCATCTTTTCCCAGAAGTATAAAATCTTTATTTAAAAAGTTGACTTTGAAGGTTAGGATGTAGGAGATTGTTCATGACATATCATTTGGAAAATCTAGGCTACACTCCATGTGTTATGCATCCATTTCAGTTTAAAGTGTATTGCTTTAAAATGATAGGAATAATTTTTAATAAGTTTCTGCAGTCAAACCTCAATTTAATTCCTGCTTCTTCCTTTCCAGAAGTTTTACTTGGGACCAGTTAGCCTTTCTAAGTCTTTTTCTTATCTTTAAAGGGAGCATATGATCTCTTTTATAAGTTTGTTTCAAGTGATGAAGGAATAGGCATAGAGCCTGGCACATCCTAACCTAGGCTTCCTTTACTTGAACACTGAGTGGGAAAACACCCACACAACAGTCCCGATGATTGGATTTCCCTGTAGGTCAATTTCTGGTTTTTATGATACATTCTAGGGAGTCTTAGATTAAATTTGGGCAGATGATTCAATCTATTTTCTGGGTCTAGAAAAATAAAGGGGCTTTAGTATTTAGATAGAGGCTTTCTAAATCAGTGTGTGTGTGTGTGTGTGTGTGTGTGTGTGTGTTCATTATATATTCAATCAAATACTGTATCATCAAGTTAGTTATGTGTTTGAAAGAGAGATTTTGGATCCTGGATCCCCAAATCCTCCAATAGCTACCTAGGTGGACACCTTATTAGACTCTGAGAAAAATATATGAATGGAGAATAAGGACACTATTTACTGTTTTGCAGGGTGAAAATTTGGCCCTATTTCCACTCTAGTCTGCTAAACCAGGCAGGACTTCAAGTTCAAGGCCTAGGTAAAAAGCAGGCCTCCCAGGTCCTTTGCCCTCGGGGCTGCATTTTGATCTTATCCTGGGAAGGGTTAAAACAAACAAACACACAACAACAATAACAACAAAAACGGAAAAAGGAAACCAAGAGGAAAAGAGCCCTTTCTCCATAAACCCCGACCAAGACTTTCTCCTTGACCTAACTTTAGCCCGGCTCGTGTAAGCCCTCTTATGGACTAACCTTGGCCCTGTCGTTGCTAGGCCCTGCATAGTCCGATTCTAGCAAGAATCCTCCTAAGTCGGTTTAGAGAGAATTTCCTACCCTTGATATCTGATCACCCTTGATATCTGATGGAGTTCTTCATGCCCCGCCTTTGATGTCTAAGTCCTTGGCTTGCCGTTAGCAAGAATCCTATTAAATCGGTTTAGCCAGAATCCCTCTGTCTCCTCTCAGTAATTTTCCATCCACTGACCCCCACCTCCTTCTGCTGCTGGCTATGCATTCCCGCTTGTCCTTGTTGTATCGGGAGCTGAGCCCAATCTCTCTCCCGCACTGCAGGATATGGTCGCAGTGGTCCCCCAGAAGAAAGTCTGCCTTACTCTTCTTTACCAGAATAATTTTTTTTTTAAACAACCCTGACAAATCCAGCCCAGGCAACCTCAAAGAACCACTGTTTAAAATCCAAAGATTTAAACAGGAGCCGGCAGGAAAGGGCATTCCATGCTTAAGCAAATGCTTTTAACCTCTTAGCTCCTTCCATTCTTAGCTTCACCCTTAGCAATAAAGCCGCAAAGTGTCCTTGACCGGAATCGGATTTCCTCTGCACAGCTATGGAGTTTGCGTGAAGAAGTCCTTGCGCGCCCCCTAGAGGTGAGAGTGCGCATCCAACAGTTACTGGCACGGGGTGGGGGGTGTTGCTGCTGTTATTTCAGTTAGAGTCAGGAAAGCAAGGGTTTTGCTTTCCTTCTCTAGAGAGCTCAGCAGAGTATCAGAAATGTGCTGTGCCATTGATTTTTCAAACCTTGCTTGTTCTCCACTTGGGATTCATAAACGGGTAGTTCAGCCCATTTACAAGTGTTCCTTTGATGTTATACCCAGGGAGCCAGAGAACTAGGTCAGGACATTCTATCAAATACAATCCAAGTGTTTTTCCAAGTGAGCTCTGTGGACCACTGCATAAGAATATCCCGAAGTGTCTGTTTAAAATGAAGATTGCTGGGCTCCACCCAACAACCTTCTGAATCAGAGTTCCTGGGGGTGAGGCAATTCTTACATACATTAAGGTTTGAGAACCACTGCTATACACTACTTGAGAAGGCAAATAGTAGTCTATATCTCATTTAAAATTATGCCATATAATACTGTAAGCAAACTTATCAAACAGGGTTACGTATACAATAAGCTCAATATAATGGTAACACAGCACGCCAGTCTTTCACCCTTAAATCAGAACCCAGCAAACACCCTTCCCTACTCAGTCCCTTGAGACTGAATCCTAGAACATGTAGATGCTTGTCTCCCTTTTCTATCTTTTATTATTATGTCTAGATAGAGGGGTCGTATATATTCCTTTAGCTACTACAAAGGTGGATTAATTCAGCCCAAGTCTCTCAATTGTTCTGTTTTCCAAAGTTCCAGGAAGCCATCAGGAACAGCCCCTTCTTACCAAATTTGTAAAACCTACCTAACCAATTGTACATACACCATTGCTTAAAGTCTAAGCATAATTTCTCTTTGGAAGTATGTTTAAAGTGTAAACTTATGGGTCTCACCCCCAAAATTTCTGGTTTGATCAATATTAGTTGGAGTCAGAAATGTGCATTTTTTTTTTTTTTAAGAGACGAGTCTTGCCTTGTTTCCCTGGGCTCAAGCAATCCTCCCACCTCGGCCTCCAGAGCAGGTGGGACTACCTACTAGGCATGCGCCACCATGCTTGGCTAATTTAAAATATTATTTTTGTAGAGATGGGGTCTCGCTAAGTTGCCCAGCTGGTCTTGAATTCCTGGGCTCAGGGATCCTCCCACCTCAGCCTCCCCAGAGCTCTGGGATTACAGATGTGAGCCACTGTGACCAGCCAGAAGTCTACATTTTATCAAGCATCCTAAGGTGATTCTGATGCAGGTGAGTCTTACACTATGCTTTAAGAAACACTGCCTTAAATGCCAGACTTTCCCAAACAAATGTGGTATTCCTAGAATATTTTACAACTAAATCCCACATTGATCTTGTAAACCAAAGACCTAAGCAAATATTTAATGTCACTCTGAAGAAAGGCCATAGACTTGGGGTGATAAATTGGTGGTACAGAAGCCACAATGTCACCCTCTGTTGTCAAAAGACAAAATCACAAGAACTTTAAAGATCGTAATTGGCTTTTATTCACAATCCTAGAATTAGACAACACTTCATCTTGTAAGATAGATTGAGTGTTCCCGTGAGCTGAGCAGAGGAAGTTGGCTTTATAGACAGAAAAAGCTCTGAGGAAAGCAGAAACAGAGAACAAAAAGTGGATTGGTCATTTCAAGGTTGCTTTCCTTGTGAAGGTTAAAGCAGATGGGACTTCCTTAGCACTCAGGCTAAAACTGGCCTCATGCAGGGGTGGGGAAACTACCTGCCTTCAGATTTCAAGATTGTGCTCTTTTAAGCACCAAAAGAGGCAAGGAAAGCTTTGTCTTTCTCTGCTGCACCTCTTTTAATAAGAGAATCTGTTCTGTAAAATTTGGATTCAGTCAAAAGGCTGCACTTAAGGACCTAGAAGGCCATATGCGGCCTTTAGGCTTTAGGTCCCCCCCCCCCCAATGGCTATTATCTCTCCCTCTCCTGATTTCTTGAAAGGTCAGCTAACAACTCAGCTTTGGCTTGGTGGCCTGGAACTTCAGCGTGAGTAGCTCCATTTTGTTTTGGTCTGTTGGGCCTCGTGCAGGAGCTCAGTCCACACCAATGGGCTCCTATAAATTGCATTTAACGCTGTCGTTGTTGTTCACGGAAGACATTTTGCTCTTTTCAGATCAACCCAAACGGGGCCTTAGGATGTGTCTTAGGACAGAACATAATGTAGCTACTTCCAATTGTTTGGGACTGATATAAAAAATGGAATATACTTGATATTCCTGAATAGGTTAAAAAAAAGATTAAGATTTTGTATTTCTGCTTCACAAGGGTGTTAAACCATCTGAGCTTATTACCCAGAACCACTAATTTATTACTGTAATACTCCAGAAATGTTATTGGGACAACTTGCTAACGACTTGGAGAAAAATAAACTTTCATGTAGAAAAATATTGTTTATTAGTATTTTAAATTCAAAATTCATGCATTCATATAAATAATTTAAATTATATGGCCAAGCACAGTGGCACATGTCTGTATTCCCAGCCCAGGAGTTTAAGGCTGTAGTGAGCTATGATTGTGCCATTGCACTCTAGCCAGGGCAACAGAACAAGACCCTGTCTCTCTCTAAAAAAAATAAAATAAAATAAACTATACAAAAATAAATTGAAAAGAATGACTTCCCCCTACCCTAGACCTTCAGTCCCCATTTGCAGAGGCAAATATTAACTTTTGAAATAAAGACATAAATACTGGAAATAAAAGCCATTACGAAGAAATATTGGTTTATATATATATATATATGTATACAATTTGGGATAGGAAATGATCTATATATATATATATATATATATATTTTGAGACAGAGTCTCGCTATCTTGCCCGGGCTAGAGTGAGTGCTATGGCGTCAGCCTAGCTCACAGCAACCTCAAATTCCTGGGCTCAAGCAATCCTTCTGCCTCAGCCTCCCAAGTAGCTGGGACTACAGGCATGTGCCACCATGCCCGGCTAATTTTTTTATATATTTTTAGTTGGCCAATTAATTTCTTTCTATTTTTAGTAGAGACAAGTCTCGCTCTTGCTCAGGCTGGTTTTGAACTCCTGACCTTGAGCGATCTGCCCGCCTCAGCCTCCCAGAGTGCTAGGATTACAGGCGTGAGCCACCGCACCCGGCCAGAAATGATCTCTAAATTGATGATAAAAGGAGAAACCATAGAGGGAAAAATGATAGAATTTAATATGTAAACATTAAAAACTTTTGTATGACAAAAAGCATCATAAATAAATGGAGATTTCCAACAAGGATAATAGCATCTGAATCTATAGCTCAGAAATTTGAATCATATGTCCAAAATAAAAGAAAAACACTACACTAATGAGGATACCATCCATCTGTAACAAACTCTGGGGAGATTGAGCTAGATGTAGGGCCAATAGTTAGAAGGAAGTCATCAAAGGAATATTAGTTTGGACTTATTTTTTGGCTTCCAATAACAGCCAAACTGCAACTAATTTAAACAATAAGGAGATGATTAACTAACAGAACTAGAAGTACAGATATAGGGTAGGATTTGAGGCTAATTGAATTCAGGGACTCTGGCTCCATTTCCCTACAAAGCTCTTAGCTCTGTCTTCCTTTGTGTGTTGGATCCATCCCCAGGCTCCAGGCCTCACATCTGTGCAATAATCCAGGGGAAGAAAAACTAGCTCTACCTGAGGGTCTCTCTTAAGAACAGAGAAACTTTTCCTAGAAACTCCTGGCAAATTCCTTCTCATAGTTCACTGTTCTAAATTTGGTCATGTGCCCATACCTGAATCAATCTTTGAGGCCAGAATGATACCATATGCTGATCTGGGAGGAGATTTGAGAAAAGAAACATTCTTTGAGAGGTTAGTGGTGTGCATGTGTCCATTGCGGGGTGGGGGTGCCCCTGTGAAGAATTGCCCCTTTTCCTCCCTCTGCCCTTTGGCTATGGATTCAATAGATTCAACGCTCACAGGTCCTCTGTTCATGTTTTGGTTGCCTGAAGTTCTTCTTCTAGTAGTTTCTTCAAAAAGGGATCTTGAGAACCATATTTCTTGAATTTTTGAATGTTCAAAAAATATGTCTATTCGTCTATTGATTTTTCACTAGAATAACTGTTTGGTCTGGTATGAGGTTTTTGGGCTACATTTTTGTTTCTTGAAAATTTTGTGTATATTGCTCTAGACTTTCTTATGGTGTTATGGAGATGTCTGAAACCAGCCTGATTTTATTTCTCCCTATAAATGACTTTATCATTTTGGTCCATTGCCCAGCAGATTGTTTTTCTACCATTTGCTAAAATGTATCTCTGGTTCAATTTCCCTTCCTACAATGTGCTCTTTCAATCTGTAGATTTAAAGCTTTTATTTCCAGAAATTCTTTGAGTTTTTTCAAACTTGGAGTTTGTATGTCTTTAACTATTTTGGTTCTCCTAGTTGTAGACACAAGTTAGGTACATATTTGATCTCTTTTTTTCTATCTCCATATTTATTATTTCTCTCTAAATACCTCTAAATTCTGTTCATTACTATTTCTGTTTATATTCCTGTGCAGGTCTTCTGGTGATGAATTCTCCTTCGGTTTTGTTTATCTTTATTTTGTTTTCATCCTTTTTTCAATTTTTTTGTTATGGTAAAATACACAAGCATAATATTTACCATCTTAAATGTTTTAAAATATACAGTTCTGTTGTTTCAAGTACATTCAGATTATTGTGTAACCGTCACCACTATTTATCTCCAGAACTCTATTCATCTTGTAATTTCCCATTCTCTCCTCCTTGCAGCTCCTGGTAACCACCATTCTACTTTCAGTCTCTAAGAGTTTGACTACTCTGAGGACATCATACAAATGGAATCATACAGTATTTGTCTTTTTATGACTGGATTAATTTACTTAGCATGATATCCTCAAGTTTTATCCATGTTGTAGCATGTGTCAAAATTTCCTTCTTTTTAAAGACTGAATAATATTCCATTGTGGGTGTGTGTGTATATATATGTATGTAGGTGTGTGTATACATATATATATGTATATAAACCTTTTGCTTATCCATTTATCTGTTACTGAACACTTGGGTTGCTTCTGCCTTTAAGCTATTGAGAATAATGCTGCTATTAACATGGGTATACAAATATCTCTTCAAGACCCTGCTTTCAATTCTTTTGGAAATACACCCATAAGTGGAATGTCACTGACTCCAACCTAGGCAACAGAGTGAGACCCCTTCTCTCTTTAAACACAAAATGGAATTATTGGATCATATGATAATTCTATTTTTAATTTTTGAGCAACCACCATGCTGTTTTCCATAGCATCTGTTCCATTTTACATTCCCACCAACAGTGCACAAGGGTTCCAATTTCTCCACATCCTTGATAATACTCGTTATTTTCTGGGGATTTTGTTTTGTGTTGTAGTAGCCATCCTAATGGATATGAGATGGTATTTCATTGTAGTTTTGTTTTGCATTTCCCTGATGATTGGTGATGTTCAACATCTTTTCATTTTGCCTTCATTGTTTTTTTTTTTTTTTTTTTTGAGATAGAATATCACTCTGTTGCCCAGGCTAGAGTGCCGTGGTGTCAGCCTAGCTCACAGCAACCTCAAACTCCTGGGCTCATGGGATCCTCCTGCCTCAGCCTCCTGGGTAGCTGGGACTACAGGCATGCGCCACTGGCCCGGCTAATTTTTTCTATTTTTAGTTGTTTGGCTAATTTCTTTCTATTTATAATAGAGATGGGTCTCGCTCTTGCTCAGACTGGTCTCGAACTCCTGAGCTCAAAGGATCTTCCTGCCTCAGCCTCCCAGAGTGCTAGGATTACAGGCGTGAGCCACCGCACCCGGCCTGCCTTCATTCTTGAAGGACATTTTGCTAGCTGTAGAATTCTGGATTGACTTTTATTTTCTCTCTTTCTATACTCTAAGATATTGTTTCACTGTCTTCTGATATCCATTATTTATAAAGGGAAGTCAGCAGTCATTTGTATCATTGCTCCCCTGCATGTAGTGAATTGTTTTTCTCTGGCTTTCAAGATTTTCTTTTTCTCTTTGTCTTTGACTATAATATGTAAAGATGTGGTTTTCTTCAAATTTATTTTGGAGGATGGAGGTTTCCGAGCTTCTTAAATTTATCTTTCAATCTACTTGGAAAATTTTAACCTCTATTTTTTCAAATAAGTTTTCTGCTCCACTCTCTCTGTTCTCTACTTTTAAGATTCCAGTTACACATATTTTAGATATTTAGATATTCCCCCACAGGTTTCTGAGATTCTATTCATTCTTCCCTTCCACTCATTTTCTCTTTGTTATCCAGACTGGGTAATTTTTGTTGATCTCTTGTCAAGTTCCCTAACTTTTTTTTCCTGTCATCTTCAATCTGCTGCTAAGCCTAGCCAGTACACTTTTTAAATTTCAGATATTATACTTTTCAATTCTATAATTTATAGTTGGTTCTTACAGCTTTTATTTCTATGTTAATATTATCTTTCTTTTGTTAATTATGAACATATTTTCCTTTACACATATACACTATTGAGCACAATTATAAAAGCTGCTTTAAAGTCTGTTAAAACCAACGTCTGTGGCATCTCAGTGTCAGTCTCTTGAGTATCACATTGGGGTCACATTTCATTTCTATGTCTAGTAATTTCAGATTCTATCTTGGATATTATAAAAGATATGTTGTAAAGACTCTGGATCCTGTTATACTTCTCCAAAAGGGGGAGGGTTGGTTTTGTTTATTTTTTTAAGTAGGCAATACATATGCCCCTTTCTTCCTTTGTTTAAATGTTAATTTAATTTTTGTCAAAGTGAGATATATACGTATTTGAAAAAGTCTAATACTGTGACAAGGCTTATAATGATAATAATAGAACCCTAATCCACCATACCCACCCCTGAAACCTGTTCCCTAGAGGAAAAACTTTTAATTCTTTTATCTATTTCTTCTGTTTACTTCTACATTTCTAAAAATATTCTTACATTATTATTTATGTTCTCTGTTGATTTCCTAGTATAGAGTAACAGAATTTTGCATATTTAAAACCCCCTGCCTTCCCTTTGTACTTCCAAATACTTGTATTAAATTTTTTTGTTTAAATCAATATTTATACTGCTTACATTGTTTTGTTATGTAACACTTGCTCAATATCGAGCCTAGTAGTATACTACTGATTAGAAAGCTTTTTACTCACATTTGAATTAATAATTTTCTTTTTTTTTTACTTTTTTTAATCTTTACTAAATTCGAAACACTCTTCAAACTCAAATTAATAATTTTCTTGTGGGAATTACATAGCGGTTTTCTATTAAATAATTACTAGTTCAACCTTAAACTCACCAATAGAATTGTGATATCCTCTCTGAATACTATACAGATATTTAACCTTGCCCTCAGCTGTGTCTTGTATCCCTGTGTCCAGATGATCTAAGTTTCTAAACACCCAGTCTTCTGTTGGAGTGGGGAAAAGGATCCACCTGTCTCTGAAAAATGGAGTTCTAGGGGTCTGAGTGGGCCATTTAAAGTTTTTCAGCCAGTCCTTCTCTTTTCAGCTATACCATGTATTTTTGCCTTTACAGATATCTGGCACCTCCAAATTCTAGGCATTTCCAAGATTCTTCGATGATATAAGCTTTTTTCTCATCAGTGTATTCTTCTGGTTTTAAGCTTTCATAATTCTAGCAACTCCTCCATCCACTTTTTATCTTCCAAAAATTTGTTGCATCTTTTGCTGTGCTTGGGTTAGTTCTATGTTTTGCCTCTCCAAGTCCATTGTCCACATTTTCCTGCCCCACTCTGTATCCTGACAGGATAACACCTGTGGACTTGGGCTCCCTTTACTTTTGGCTTCCAATTAGAATCAGCTAATTGGAGTTATTAGCAGAAGACTGAAGAGTGGGAGGGGGTAGAGTTGTGGATATGAGAATATTTATTCCTATTGCTGCCTTCCCCCTGGATACTTACTCCCTGGAAGGCCACAGTTTTGGTGTTGGCAGAAAACTTCTACCCAAATACACAGCTCCTGTAGGGTGCTTTTCTCCTATGCCTAGAACTCTGAACAGGTCCTGGTCATCATTCCTTCCACTTGCACCTTGAGGCATAGAGATGATGACAGCTTCCCAATGTTCATAGCACCTGGGTGATTTTCCATCTCTTATTGGTTCTCTTAATCCTGCCCACACCTCTGTAAATAGTTTCCTCATTAAATTTAATTCAATTCTCCTTTGAGTGTGCCAATCTGCTTCCTGCCAGAACTCTAACTGCTACATAGCTGTTCATGTTCTCCCTTTACTATGTTTATTCATTTCAAAAATTTTATTCTCATTTTAGCAGAGTTTCTAGAGGCAACAGAAATAAGTGCCATATGTTCAATCTGTCATATTTAATTACTGAAAATCCTGTTCTCCACCATCTTTTTCTATGCAGAAGTATTTGACTCTATTTTCTTTGATATAACATACTAATTTCTCTCCCATGCCCAAAGCAAAAGACTGGAGGTTTCATCTATGGAGAAATTGAAAAGACAGCTTCCAATTTGGGCACAGGCACAGTGATGGGCAAAACAGAGGTACCGTACTATAAAGAGTGAGATTAAGATGAAGTACAGTATGGAGATTCCTCAAAGAACTAAAAGTCAGCCTACCATTTGATCCAACAATCCCACTATTGGGTATTTACCCAAAGGAAAAGAAAGTCATTTTATCAAAAAGACACCTACACTCGGATGTTTATTGTAGCACAATTCACAATTGCAAAGATGTAGAATCAACCCAAATGCCCATCAATTCATAAGTGGATTAACAAAATGTGATACATGTATACTATGGAATACTACTCAACCACGAAGAAGGATGATTTAATGCCTTTTGCAACAATTTAGATGGAACTGGAGATTATCCTAAATGAAGTATCTAAAGAATGGAAAAACCAACACTACATATACTCACTATCAAATTGGACCTAACAGAAGAGCATGTATATGTGTAGAGGGAAGTAAAATTCAGTGGAAATCAATCAGGGGGGAGGGTGTGATGGGCAAAAACCTCCTTAACGGATACAATGAACACTGTCTTGGTGATGCTCACACTTATAATCCTGACTCAAGCATTACAAAACCTATCCTTATAAGAAAAAACATTGGTATCTGTGTAATACTTTGAAAAAAAAAAAAGGACAAAGTCCACATAATAAATGATGACCCTGTACCCACTCTCTTAGCACCAAGCATGCTGAAAGCCAGAAGGCTGATAGCTCTATCCCTACCCATCCACCAACCAGAAGATTTAAGCTTTCTTCTCTGGAGAAAGTGAGCAACCCAACAGAAAATTTGAATATATGTTCTACAGTGAAGCTCACCAGTTGAAAGTCCAGCACACATATTCAGATCTTCTCCCTGGGCGTGGTGGCTCATGTCTGTAATCCTAGCACTCTGAGAGTCCGGGGTGGGAGGATCCCTTGAGGTCAGGTGTTTAAGACCAGCCTGAGCAAGAGTGAGACGCTGTCTCTAAACCAAAACAAAACCAAAACAAAACAAAAAAACCCCAGATCTTCTGACCAATGTTTTAGTGCCTTATTTTAAAATAGGAACAAACAATAAAGGACCACTAGATATTTGAAAAAGTCTTAAACAAGAGAGACAAAGACCACAATACCAATATGCAAACAAACAAACCATAACACGAACTCAAAGGAAGGAAAAGCAATTCAGGATTCAGAAAAACAAAACAAACAATAAAACAGAACACTGGAGTGAGTGTGGGAAAAAAATGGTGCAGTGCCTTAAAATTCTAAGGAAAAATGATTCCTACTCTAAAATTCTACGCCTAGGCAAGTATAGGTAGAATAATGACACTTTTATTCAGGAACATTAAATGATGTGTTCTGTGAAAAAGAGGAAGAAACCAAGAAAGAGAGACACTGGACCCAAGAAACAGAAGATCCGTCACATAAACTAGGAGAAAAGAAATCCCAGGATTTTGGTAATGTGAAGTTTCAGGCTGACAGCTCAGTGGCAGATCTAATGAGTGACCAGCACAAATAAGAGAAAGCGAAGGGCTCCAAGAGGGATATTTCCAGGGAGAAAACTAAACTTAATGAAGTATCTGATGTATTCTGATGTATTCAGAAAGGATTTTTAGTTGTATTGAATAGTTTGGGGTTGAATTAGTGATTTTTGACATGGAAAAATTAAGCAAAAAAGCAACAAACCAAACAAGGCAGTTAACACTAAAGAAAACAAAGTTGTTCCACTTAAGTGCACATATAATAGTAACATTCATCAGGTGTTAGGCAGAGGGGAGGGGGGAGGAGGAGATGGGTATCTACACACCTAATGTGTGTGGTGCGTGCCGTCTGGGGGATGGACATGCTTGTAGCTCTGACTTGGGCGGGGCAAAGGCAGTATATGTAACCTAAACATTGGTACCCCTGTAATATTCTGAAATTTTAAAAAAGTTAAAAAAAAATACAAAGTTGTTCAAGAAGGAAATGTAGCATACATTATCACAGCTGTGAATAGAGACAAATCATAATAATGGAAATAATAAATGTTTATTTAAACAAAAATGCCAGTATCACTAATATGGGAAGATGGGAATGAGGATGGGTATGTGAGTGAATATATTTGAGGGAGATGATTCAAAAGAGCTAAATCTTCATTTAGCAAAATAGCAAGTCAATAGGTAATAGCTAAACTAAAAAAAATCAAGAAATGCTGATATACAGACATCCTTTAGATATATAGAGGTAAAACCACAAGAAACAACAAAGAAAAAAAAGTTAAAGAAGTTGCCTAAGAGGAGTGGGAATCTGAGGATGAGGATCAGTGGGGTAGAATTCTGCTATTTTTCACTGTAAGCTAATAGTTCTATTTAAATTTTTAAAAGAGGTACATGCATTGGTTTAACAAAAACGAAAAAGAAAACATATCACATGTGTGGTCTGAGGTCCAGAATAATAGTCACAAAACAATATTTTTCTCTCTCTTTCCCCGTCTAGTAATTCCTCAGATCCTTCCTAAAGAGTTCTTGGAATGTCTGTGCTGTATCTCACCAGTGTTCTGTGAAATTCTTCCCTTGCTGACGCTGAAGTTTCTGTTCTTGCTCTTCCCTCTTCAGAGGCCAACTGAGGGCCACACCCCTGTCGGCTGTTGACTCTCATTGATCTCTGTCCCAGGGCTGCTGATACCTGGTGTCAAATTGTTGATGTTTGTGCCAGCGAGGCTACTTGTCACGGCTGAAGCTCTGGCTCCAAGGCTGTTGACATTTCACACTCTCATTGCCACGCACAGCTGTGTTTTCCTAAATGGGAGAAATTTCTCTCAGTTCATAGAATCGCAAAACTATATTCTCTCCTGAGCATCTGCTTTTATCTTTTATGAATACTATGGACATGCAACTGAGTTTGCTTCTTTCTTTGGGCTGGCTGCTAGAAAGCCCTTAGCTAAATTTGCATTGTATTTCTAGGTGGTGGGGAAAGTCTTAGGGTTTGTATATTCGTTTTAAATGAGTTTCAGACTTTTTTTGTTTGTTTGACCCTTATGTTTTCACTTGTCTTTTATTCATTCATTCATTAATACTGTATTTATTTTAGTAAGGTGGCTCAAATTCTTTTTCTATTTTGGAACAAGGAGGAGCAATATACTCTAAATATTTGCATAAGTAAATAATACAAGTTTTGGCTTAAAAAACTTTTCCTTTTATTAAAATCCCTTTGTCTTAGGACTCAGGACTGAAATTATCGTAGGTATCTTGATTACTGTAACTTTATAACGAGTCTTAAAACTGGATATTGTGATCCCCTCTGCTTGTTTCTTCTATTTAAGTTGTTTTAGCTATTCTGTTTTCTTTGCTTTTTGTATAAATTTTAGAATCTATTTATCTATATTCACAAAAATTGCTGCTAGAATTTTTTATAACATTTTTATTGAGCTATATGACTGAAGTCATTGTTGTTTGGATTGTGATCATTTTGTTTTTTTATTCCCATTACTCATTTGTCTGGCTTTAGTAACAACCTTTATCCTATGTCTGGCAGGAAAGCAGGTGCATAAAGAATATTCCATTTGACAATCTGCTTTCCAATCATATTCTCATCTGTTTTCACCCACAATATTTGGTTTTGTTGGAAGCTTTTCCTCTCTAGCCTAGTTTCTGTCCCACTATGATATCTTCTTAGGGAAATGTAGCTCAGTATCAAGGGAGATTTGGCACAGAAAAAGCAGGAAGCCCTGGCAATGTATGGGTTGTTCGGATAATTTTTAATATTCTGATTTAAACTTAAAATTCAGTATATTTAGAATCATGACCTAAAAACTTTAGAGAATTTCATACAAACATACTTTAGAGGGATTTTTGTTTTTTGAAGGTCATCTTACTGTGGCATATTTTGCTTTAAGAGAATGTAATAAGTTGACATGTCAGAAGTTATGAAAATGAAAACCCAGTAGATAAATGGACAAAGACTAGACCAGGAACTTTACAGAAAAGAAAACCCGATTAGACAATAAACACACGCAAAAATGCTCATGCCCGTTAACATCAGGGAAATGATACATTAAGATATAATTTTACACTCAACAAGCTGGCAAAAATAAATGTCTAATAATATCGAGTGTCAGCAGTGATGTGGAACGATGCAAATTCTAATACTCCTAGTGGGAGTGTAAATTGAGACAATAACTTTGAAAAACAATTTATCATTGTCCAGTAAAGTTGAATATGTGCATGTCATATAACCCAATGTTCCACTTCTAAGTATGTGTCCTAAACAAACTTTCAAACATGTGCATCAGGGGTCATGGACCAATCTGATCAGAGTGGCACTATTTGTAATATAATGATATGTTATTAGAAGCAACACAAATGTCCATCAGCAGTGGAATAGATAGATTGTAGCATATTCATAGAATGGAATGCTATGTAACAGTGAAAATAAAACACAACAGCATAGATGAATCTCAGGAATATAATTTTGAATGAACAAAGGCAAGTCACAGAATTTATAGACTATGATTCCATTTTATTTTTAAAATCCAAAAGCATACAAACTAAACAGCATTTTGTGTAAGCATACAAAGTCGTTATAGCCCTAAGCATTGCAAGATAACACAAAATTTAGGAGAGTGTTTATTTCTAAGAAAGAAAGAAAGGAAACGGGAGCAGAGAGGGCCATGTAGGTGATGGTAATGTTCTTTATTTTTTTAATTGAGTGATGGATACACAGGTATACTTTTCAATGTTATTTTCTAGATTATACATATATATAAAAAAACCTCTTTTAAGTAAAAAGAAAAATCACCAAAATGTGACTACATATCTTTAGAGTCACAGAGTTAGTTCTACATTTATTTTTAACTGCTCAAAAAGGTTGCCCTTAGCCAGGTGTGAAGGCACAAGCCTTTATACAGGTCCAGCCACTCAGGAGGTTGAGGAAGGGGTATTGCTTGAGCCCAGGAGTTCGAGTTCATCCAGCCTGGGCAAGATAGTGGGACGCTGTCTCAAAAATAACATCAAAAAGCTGCCCTTCATTTTAGATATGAGGCTACCACAGATGCCACAGCCAAGGAGAGTGAGCTGCAAGGGATTCAGGTCACGAGGTTTAGCCATGTCCTTTCCTCATGCATTTTCAGTTTAAAATAAAAGAATATACTTATTCCTTAAAACATTTGCTTGAATGTTTATCAAAGGAGATAATATTTTTAAAGAGTGGTTCTTAACTCCTGGCTGTATATTTTGGAATCACCTAAAGACTTTAAAAATATAAAATGTTGATGCCCATCCCTCATTCCAGATTAAATGAGTCAAAATCCACATTGATGGACCCTGGGCTTTGGATTTTTCTTGAAAAATTCAACAGGTTATTCCAATTTAAAGCCAAAATTGGAAAGTACCATTTTAAAGCAACTTTCTGAACTAGCATTTTTTACATTCCTGATGCAAAAGTCTTAAGTGGCTAGGAAATAAATTTGGTAGGTTTCTAGCATTTTGAAAATACAAATAATTGAGAATAGAAAATATCAGAGTACATCACATTTTTATTTCAGGGGTGTGTCTGTATGTGTGTGTTATGAATGGTCATGTAAAATATAGGGTCTCCTTGTTCTCTCTCTGTTTTTTTTTAAAGAAATGGAGATCTTGCTATGTTGCCCAGGCTGGACTTGAACTCCTGGGCTCAAGAGATCCTCTTACCTCCGCCTCCTGGAATAACAGGTGCACACCACGGCACCCAGCTAGAAATACAGGATTACTTACTGTGGGTCACAGTGTGTCTGAAAAGTAGTTCCAAACAAACCTAGTCTAAGGTGCTATTAGGTATTCTTTTAAAAAACTTTTTTAATTGACAAGTAAAAATTGTATATATGGCTGGGCATAGTGGCTGTGTTTTAAAAAATATTTTGAATTAGTTGGCTACACTTAGAAATTAGAGAGCTTATATACTTTATTTAATGACTTCTATTGGTCCCAAATTCTTACACAGCAACACTATCTGGTACTGGATTCCCATTTTAAACGAGCTCTGTCGTCTTATTCTTGACTGTCTCCACAACTCCCACGTGTCTGCTTCATCATTTATGTTATCTGTTTAGACCCCATAGGATCTGATTCTGCAACCACATGTTTAGAGAATATTACCAATATTCTCTCAATCTCTTACCAATAAACAGAACACAGGTAAAATTATTAACAAATTTAGCAAAATTCTCTTGCTAAAACTCACACAAAGTTATATATGGGGAGATTTAATGATGTAAGCTCATATTAGTTTTTTAAATAAACTGAGCTCACCCCTTGCTCTTGTACTCAAGGAATAGTGTTCTCATTCTTTAACTTATGTTGCCTAAAAAGTAAAGGTCCTTGGGTAGAAATCCTGTGTGACATAAATCAGATGCTTAAAATTTACCCAAATCTCTAATTCACTTATCAAATGGTTTTTTTCAAGAAATTGGAACTTCTAGTGCAGTTATTACAGTTTTGGTTAAAAACCCAGAATCCTGGAAAAAAAAACAAAACACTTTGTGTTAAAATAAAAAGCAACTGTTTCTAGTAGTTAAACAATAGTTTCCAGGGCTCTTATGTGACATTAAAAATCATTCAATCCAATTCCTTCCTTTCAAATATAAGGCAACTATCCAAGAACAAAAGAAGTTCCATGCTGTGTTTTATGTTTTGAAGCTGTCAGAACCTCTTAAAAAATTAACCGCTGTAGAGAGGAGACAGCGTAGGGTCTGCTTCTTCAAATATTGGAGATCATACCATGGTTTTATGTTGTTTGGGAATCACTTTTTGTTGGAAATCATGAAGGAGTTCATTTTAAGTTCAATTACATCTGAAGTGATATAATTTATTGTAATGTATTAGTCACTGAACATCCACGTGCTGCCCACATTTCCCGGCTCCCTTGCAGTGAGGTGGGTCTATGTGGCTAGTTATGACAAAAGAGCTGTGAATGGAAGTGGTCTGTGTCATTTCTGGGACAAAGCATAGCAAGAAGAGCACTTATTAGTTCTCGATGCCTCTTTCTTTTCCTGCCACAATGACTGCAGAGGCCAGATGTTGAGATGCAGTAACCCAAAGGTAGAAGTAGCCTGAATGTGAGGCATACTTGGGAGGGAGGTGTTTAGAAGAGCCACCGTACCTGCAGCCAACTTTGTGTGAGTGAAAAGTAAACTTTAATAGGTTAAATCAATAAGATGTGGGAATTGTTTATTACTGCCACATAACCTAGTCTCTTCTGGTTAACACATTAACAATACTGTCTCTTAGGTTAGCCATGTTCTCAACTTCCCACAATTATCTAAAACATAGTTTATAATCTTTGACATTCATACAGATTTAAAAGTTTAATATTCACATGGGTAAAAAAATCTCTTGTTAAAAAAAAACTTGATGGCAAGGGAATTATTGTTCATCTTGAGTGAGAAGAGAGCCCAAAGAAAAATATGTCACCTATGATTAATACAAGACATAGTACAATTTAATCTTACTTAAGTTCTTGATTCAATCTGACTAATTGGGTAACCAAAATTATTTTTGTTTAGTTTATTAGATTGTAAATTCATTACCTTTATCAGCACAGACTAAGACATTTTGGAGGATAGCACAAAAGTTCTTACAGGACTAAGTGATTTATTTTAAATTTTTTCCTTTAATTTCCTTTGACATTTTCCTTTAATCAATTAATTTCCCTAAAGAAAAGGAACAGAAGTTGGAGTCTAGGACCCACCAGAGAGAGGTAACCTACATCTTGAGTTGGGACTAAAAGGACAGACACTAGAAATAAGGGTAAGTTGAAAGTAAACTAATTCTTCCATGTACTTTGAGTACATGACTCTGCCTTTGAGTCATCTAGGTAGCCCAGAAAAATCTCAAGCCCTAAAACTGAATTAGAGTGATCTTGGATTGTTAGTGCCCCTAGATACCTGACAGAAGCAATGAAAATTCTCTTTGTCGAAAGAGAACATCATAATAGGCTTCAAATTATTTTTACAAATAATTAAACATAACAATTGTCAGGACAAAATAACCAAACTACAAAATGATAAAACAACACGGTCAGGTGCCATAGGGAGGGAGAGGCTGGGTGCAGTGGATCACACTTGTAATCTAGCACTTTGGGAGGCCGAGGAGGGAGGATCACTTGAGGTCAGGAGTTTGAGTCCAGCCTGAGCAAGAGGGAGACCCCCATCTCTACAAAAAATAGAAAAATTAGCTGGGCGTGGTGGTAAGTGCCTGTAGTCCCAGCTACTTGGGAGGCTGAGACAGGAGGATCACTTTAGCTCAGGAGTTTGAGGTGCAGTAGCTATGATGACACCAATGCACTCTAGCCCAAATGACAGAGCAAGAGCCTGTCTCAAAACAAAGAACAAAAAACCAAACAAACAAAAAAACCATTAACAAGAAAAAGAAAATACAACAGATTACAGAAACAGACTCTCAAGGATTCCAGATACAGACTATACAGCAACTATGCTTATCAAATTCAAGTAGATAAAGGTGAAGCTTGAACATCTCAGCAGGGAACTATAAAGTATAAAAAAATGATAGCATAATTTTAAAAGAACCAAATAGAAATTCTAATCGTAAAAAAATAGAGGAACCTAAATTAAGAAATCAGTGGATAGATTTCAGAACAAATGAGATACAATTAAGAAAGAACTAGTATACATAAAGACAGATCAGGGGACATAATCTAGAATGAAGCACAGAGAGAAAAGAATGGACCAAGAAAAGAGACAGAATGGAATGAAAATATCTAACATGTTTAACTGGAGTCTTGAAAGAACAAGTATAAGAGAATGAGACAGAAGCAACATTTAATGAGATAACAGGTGACAATTTTTCAGCTCTAGGGCATCAGACACAGAAATCCAAGATGCCTAATGAATGACAAAAAGAAAGCCACACCATAGAGAAAGAAAGAAAACCAAACACAAAGAGAAAATATTAAGAGCAGCCAAAAGCAAAAAGACAGTTCACTTTCAAAGAAGCAATAGTTAGACTGATAGCTGACTTCTCAGAAGCACTTATGAAATCAAAAAGATTACAGAATGATACCTTTAATTTGCTAAAGTAAATAGCTGTCAACCTAGAATTATATACCCAATGAAAATATCACTAAAACACCATGCAAAAACAGCTGCAATTCAGTAATTCAATCTTTTCTGTTCTGCGACCTGCTGCAGGTACAAATCTGTGTTGCCTGCTTTTCTTTTTCTAGCTCTCATCCTCTCTAACCTCCAAGCCATGTGCTCTGTGTTAGTAACTCTGCAAGAAGCCAGGACAGAAGTGAGAGCAGGAGCAGTAGGAAGGCAAGACAAGGGGTGTAAGAAAGTTTTTACTTGGCTAACATTTTTGTAAGAGGGCTTCACTAGGGCTAATGAATGTTTAAAACTGGCTCTCTTATGGGCAATGTCCAGAATTCTTCAAGAATATTTACTGAGTTGTTCATATTTTTCATATTGGTAGGAGTACTTTATATATTCTAGATACAAATCCTTTTTCAAAAATATTTGATACAAATATAATTTCTCCTTCTGTGACTTACCTTTCTACCCTCTTACTGGTATCTTGTGATAAACAGAAGTTATTAACATAGTTTAATTTATCATTCTTTACCTTTATGGTTAGTGGGTTTTTCTACTTGAGAAGAATGTCCCCTTTGCCACTCTTTAATAACACATGAGCCTTTTCCTCATCAGCTTAAAATCCAAATTTAACTGTGTAATATTGAACAGAACTTGGTGGTCTAACCAACAGCCATTACCTACTTCTTCTTCCTTGTTTTCAAAACAGAAGTGATAGGAGACGGGATTAGGGGAAACATATACTTTAAAAACAAAGAGTGTTTCTCCAAAGCATCCTGCACTTGACCCACTGAATCAGAATTCTTAGAATGGAGCTTACATATGTAATTTTTTAAAGTTCCCTCAGATCATCCAGTTATATCTTGATAAGGACTACAAAGAAAAACAAAACAAAACAAAATAAAATAAAACTAAAGTGTCTAGAATGTCATGGAAGGAAAGAGAGAATTTCAGGTGGGAGTTGGCAAATAGGCTCGGATATAGCTGAGTCCAAGGAGGGTAAAGGTTAAGAAAAATTTGTTGGATTTGGTTTGAATCTTCAAAGTTATTAGTAAACTAAGAACACTTTTAATAAAAAGGTGGGGTATAGAATTTGGGTTACTTGATATTAAGGATGGGGAGTTGGCAGTTAGAAGACAAAAAATGTGTACATATCAAATATTGAAGAGTAGATGGTCATAAAAACAGTTCTGCAAAATTAAACATAAAAGATGTTTGTTTTTCAGTTTGAAAATGTGAGATACAAGTACATAAAATCTTTGAATCTTAGATTGAGGGAAACTTAAAGATTACCTAGTTGAATTCCATCTGACAGTTACATTTCCTTCGCAAAGTCCTGTCAATTTGCTTGTGCTTAAACATCTCTCTTGGTGCGGCTTCCTGCTGCCTTCAGGAGCAGCCTGTCGTGCCTTTGTGTGGCTTTGAGTGAAAGTTCTTCATTATCATGAGCTCAAAACTTTCCTCCTTGCATTTCATAGATTGTCTTAGTTGAAGCAGGAGGACAGGTGTCAGCTGTACGGGGATGTTATCTTACTAATACATTCCTTTAACGGCTTTCCAGAGGAAATGATAGAAAGGGTCTGGCTTGATTCTTTAAAAAAAAAAAAACACTGGATAAAACTTAAAGGACTGGGATAGTTTAATAAATAGTTGTTCTTCAAGAATATATTTTTGAAAATTGGTCCTTTGTTTTAAGCTCTGCAAGGCAAATGTGTAACATCCACATTTAGCTACATGGTATTTAGCATGGCAACCACAAATCACAAATTGGAGGAGAAACTCTATCATGTAGAAATGACTGTGGTTAAAAGCAACAGAATATCCAACTAAAAGCGGCTCAACCCACATAACCCATAATATGCCACTTAACAAAATATCCGGGACCTCTGGGCCGGTTGGGCAGCTGGGTGTTGTCTGGACACAAATTTGCTGTCCCCCTTCTGGCCACAAGATAGCGCAGCTGCTCTAAACATTATGTCCTCAGAGGCCCTTGTCCCTGCAGGAAGGAAGGAGACTGGAGCAAAAAGACTTTCTCTTTCTCTTCTTTTAAGTCCCCCTAAAGAGAAGTTAAAACTGATGCTCTCAGCAGACTTCTTGGGCCAGATCTTAATCACACACCCATGGCTAGACCGACAAAAGAGAAACAAAAGAGCCGTGATTTACTTAGACCCCGAGGCTGGGCACATCATTGCCCGATCAAAATAGGGCTTTTATTTCCTTTATGTATTTAATTTTTTTAAACAAGAAAGAAGTGGGGAAGAGCTGTTGGGTAGGCTACCAGAAGTGTCTAACGGAGGAGTTTAGGAGAAATTATACGCTAAATCCACCGGGCCCTGTGTCAAAGGGCAGGACAATGCCTCTTCAGAAACTTTTTCTTTCCACGATGATTATTAATTCTCTACAGTGACTTAGAAAAATTCTTGGACTAAATTTCTTGCCATTAAAGGCTTGATGAGTATAGAAACTGACAGTAAAACTATTTTTAAAATTCACTCTGCTTCTAACCCAAACTTCTTACTCTAGCTCTCATTTTACCACTACAGGAGTTGTACGAATCACCTCCAATTTACATATTATAGAAGAGCCTTACATGGAAAAGAAGAAATCATTTTCAAATTAGGCATTCCATCTAGAACTGTCAGTAGCTGACTCCCAACGCTGTCTTTTATTTCTACATGCTTTTAGATAAAAGTAATCACATCTGCAGTAATTCTCAGGATAAAATTTTCTTAGAGCTAATTTTACGAAGGGTTTTTTCCACTTAGTTTTGAAGAATAAAGCAATTATTCTCTCTTTTTGAAATGGCATATCAAGTCCAGAAACATTAATTATTCTTTCTTTTTGAAATTGCATATCAAGTTGAGAAACATTGACTTCTCTAATTTAAAATATTAATGTCAAGTGATGGGCATAAACATCTCTTAAATTCTACCCTCTTTCTTTCAGTGTTCCTTTCTTGTTCCTGGCAGATCTTCATTCCTGCTGGATTTCTGTTGCACACCAATTATCTCAGGCTACAGCTGTTTACTGACAGCTGTTTTCTCCACTTCCCACCATGCAGCCACCCTTCTGCAGAAATCCCTGCCTCCCCAGTGTGGTTACTTTGGCTGAAGCTTCACCCTTGGCTCAGAGCAGAACTTGTGACCTAAATCAATTCAAATATCGTATTCCGCTGGCCAAACTGATTGATGAATAGCAGTGTCATTCAGAGCTGATGAGAAGTAATGATACCTTTGCTTGGACTTCTGGGAGAGAAATTCTTTTTCTATCCTGCTAGATTTTTACCAGAGGGAATGTGAGTCCCAGAGTTACTGCAGCCATCTTGATATTTTGAGTGGGAACCTATCTGAGAACAGAGCTGAGATGAGAAAGACAGACAGACAGACCGACCCTGGTGAGATATTTCAGCCTTTAACCCAAGACAGCAGCAAGCCCTATTCCTGGACTTTTCAGTTACATAATCAAGTAAATTCCTATTTTGTTTAAGCCAGTGTTTGAGTCAGATTTTCTCTCACTTGCTACCAAAAGAGTTCTAACTTACACATGGGTTTAAAATCTCTTATGACCAGGAAAATTTTCAAATACTGAACGTGTCGTAAAAATTAATATGGAAAATACTTAGGGAATAAATTCTCTGATAACTAATTGTGTTAGTATTTTTACTGCCTTCTTTTCCAATAGTAATGTCCTCTTATAGAACACAATACAGCATAGTTTGAATTAGTATTCTCAATATTAATACTTAATGCACTCAAATCATTATTATGGCAATGTGCTCTCAGAACAGTTTCCTCAAGACTGAGCATATACATTTGTTTCCTTTTTGAATCTAAATTATTTCTCATTATCATGGAATAAAATAGTCTTGGTGATATTTAGAAATGTTGATAAATTATTGATAAATTTTAAGCCTATAATTATATTCTTTTTTTAATGACTTGTTTCTACATATAATTATAAACATGGTGGTTTTATAGTGTTTAAATTTTTCCCTCAAAAAGCAAGTCTTGGAAACTTAATCTCCGATGCAACAGTGTTGGGAGGTGGGACCTAACGAGAGATGATTAGGCATCAGGGCCCCATCCTCATGAATGGGTTAATGCTGTGATTGTGGGTATGGGTCCATTATCGTGAGGGAGGATTTATTGTAAAAAGATGAGTTTAGTCCCCTTCTTGCATGCGCATGCTGTCTCTTTCCCTCGCTCTCTCTTTCGCCCTCTCTTGTCTTCTCTCACCCCCCTTGCCTTCTGCTGTGGGATGATGCAGCAAGAAGGTCCTTGCCAGATGCTGGCACTTTGATACTGGACTTCCCAGCCTTCAGAACTGCAAGAAATAAATTTCTTTTCTTTATAAGTTACCCAGTCTCTGTTATAGCTGCACAAAATGGACTAAGACATGCACCGTCCTGGGAAATAGGCATGACAGGCTGACCTGGCTGTGTGACCCCAATCTCTGTGCTTGGCTGAGGGCCACGTGTGCCTGGATGTGGAGAGCACTGTGAAGAAATTGTCTGCTTTAGGAGAGCTTTGTTCCTAGATCAGTGCCTCTAGCCTTCCCCATGGTGACCTTTGCTGTTCTCCACACCAGGTATCCATGTCCTTGTCAAAGGTTTGTCACAAACCTTTTGTGATTGGCCACGATGATAATCCTTGTAAGACAGGCGGGCAACCAAACAGTTTATATACCTGTTTATCCCGGTTTATTTTCATGCGCTATTGAAACTTTAAGGCAGATTCTGCTTCTTTATGGTGGTTAAGGACATGTTGATTATGCTAAAGAAAGATTATCTTCGTAAGTGAGCACCCGTCTTATATCATGCAGCTGTATTGGTAAGATCACACCAGGGAAACTTAAGAGTTTTGTTTATTTTTAATAGGTAATTTGTTCACATGGCTCAAAATTCAAAGGGTATAAATATTTGTGAAATCTTTCCTTTCCACTTCTGTTCTCCAGATGCTCTGTTCCCCTCCCCAGAGGTAATCCATTTCATGCATTTGATGGCTCCTCCCAGAGTGATTTTATGCATATTTAAGCAAATACATGTAAATTTTATCTTTCCCCTTTTACGTCAACAATGGTGTATTATATCCTACTCTGCACCTTGCTCTTTGCTCTGAAGATATCTTGGACCTACTTCCATTTTGGTAGATAAAGAGCTTCCTCATCCTTTTTGGTAGACTCCGAGTATTCTGCAATTTCATAATACCGTGATTTCACTGATGTCCTATTGGAGGACATTTTGGTTGCTTCCAATCTTTGGTTCTTACACACAATGCCACAGTGAATGACCTGTACATATGTTAATTGCACTTGGGTGAGTGTACATTTGGAATAAATTTCTAGGAGTGAAGTTTTTGGACCAAAGATATATGTGTTTATAATTTCCCTCCACTTTTTAAGGTTTTATTATAGTTGAAAAAATAATGCATACTATGGTGTAAAAACATCCAAACAGAATGAAAGTATACACAGTGAAAAGTAGTTCTCCCATCCCTCAGCTTCCAGGTTCCCTCCCTGGAGGTAACCACTGTTTGTGTGTATACTTCTATAGACATGCATATACAAACATATATATGTGAATAAGTAGATGTCATCATTTGTCTTTGCTTAAAAGCAATATACAACACACACTATTCTGTACCCTGAGTTTTTAACTTAACATAGCTTAGAGTTTATTGCATACCAGTAAGTTTATCAACCTCATTCTCTTTAAAGTCAATATGGAATTTATTTTGAAGAGACTATTAACTTTTTCCATTTTCAAAAATTAAGGTATAATTTACATAAAGTAAAATTTATCCTTTCTCATGCACAATTTTGTAGGTTTTAGCAAACATATATACTCAATTGTAATTTTTGGTTTTCTTTCTTTCTTTTTTTTTTTTTTGAGACAGGGTCTCACTCTGTTGCCTGGGCTAGATAGAATACAGTGGCATCATCATAGCTCCCTGCAACCTCAAACTCCTGGGTTGAATTGATCCTCTCACCCCAGCCTCCCAAAGTACTAGGATTACAGGTGTGAGCCACCACACACGGCCTTCAATTGTAATTTTGAGAGACATTGCCAAAATGCCCTCTTGAGAAGTTGTACCAGTTCACACCCCCATTAGCAGTGTATGAGTACCTGCTTTTCTAAGCCTTGCCAACTCAGATGTGTCATAAAACTTTTTGATCTTATCAATCTGTAGATAAAAGTGGTATTGCATAATCATTTTAAATTTCATTTCTCTTATGAGGAAGCTCAGCATCTTTTCATTTGTATAAGGTCCATTTATAGGCTGGGTGCAGTGGCTCACGCCTGTAATCCTAGCACTCTGGGAGGCCAAGGCAGGAGGATCACTCAGGTCAGGAGTTCGAGACCAGCCTGAGCAAGAGCAAGACCCCCGTCTCTACTAAATATAGAAAAATTAGCCGGGCGTGGTGGCATGAACCTGTTGTCCCAGCTACTTGGGAGGCTGAGGCAGAAGGATAATTTGAGCCCAGGAGTTTGAGGTTGCTGTGAGCTAGGCTGACGCCATGGCACTCTAGCCCAGATGACAGAGCAACACTCCATCTCAAAAAAGAAAAAAAAAGATCCATTTATATTTTCATTTCTGGGAACTATCCATACTGTTTTTTTTTTCCAACCCATTCTTGTATTGTGGGTTGGTCGTCTTATTCATTTGTAGAGACCCTTGACAAATTAGGAAATTTTCCCTTGTCTGTAATATGAATGGCAAAAATTTGGGAAACGTGATGTTCATAGAAACATCAAATAAGAAATGTACCCTCTCCACAGTAAATACATAAACCTTTCTCAACCTTTGGGAGAGTACTGCATATACAAAATTTCACTTCAAGAGCCGTAAACTTTCAAAATGAGGTTTTGCCTTAGAAGATTGTCATGCTTTGCAAAAAAAGCAGGTGTATATTGTTCTGTAAGAGAAAAAGAAATGCATGGGTCTATGCAATCAACTGTATAGTTTTTGAATAACTTTTAAGAATTAAAAGTTAATGTTTTATTATATGTGGTATAGCCAATGTGGGTTTCTCTGATTAAAAATTTTAAATATCTTCCAGTTCACTGCAGGCATATGGAAAGATGAAAAGTCATCCCTGAATGCTTTCTGCCATATCTTACCAAGATTATTACATCACATTAAAGTAAAGAATAAGTTCACAGTTTTGGTGATCTATCTCCAAACTGTATACATGAGATTCAGCAAAGATATCTATATCTCAGGATATAAAGGAGAAGAGTTGGGACCTAAGAAAATAAAAAATTATCTTATTTGCATATGACATGGAGAAATAAAATAGGTCATTTGGTCTCTAATACAGCAGAAGACAGCTTGTGAACTAAAAATGGGGCACAGAAAAGTTTACTTGATTTTCCCAAATAAATAAAGTTATAGCATATTTAAGAGAGATACTTGGGGGGGATGGAAATAGAGAAGAGTGACTGAATACTCCTTTTTACATGTAGAATAATGGACATAAGGGTATAATTAAGTCATCCGTTATGAGCTTGAACCAAGTGAGCCGTGGTCACTGGCTTTGATTTCAATTTGTGTATTCTTTTTTTTTTTTTTTGAGACAGAGTCTCACTCTGTTGCCCGGGCTAGAGTGCCGTGGCGTCAACCTAGCTCACAGCAACCTCAAACTCCTGGGCTCAAGCAATCCTTCTGCCTCAGCCTCCCTAGTAGCTGGGACTATAGGCATGTGCCACCATGCCCGGCTAATTTTTTTTTCTGTATATTTTTAGTTGTCCAATTAATTTCTTTCTATTTTTAGTAGAGACGGGGTCTCACTCTTGCTCAGGCTGGTTTTGAACTCCTGACCTGGAGCATTCCGCCCGCCTCAGCCTCCCAGAGTACTAGGATTACAGGCGTGAGCCACCACGCCCGACCTAATTTGTGTATTCTTGACATTAAACATTTCCATAAACTCTCTCATTATATATGACATTCTTCTAGCATGCATAATTAATAGAAATCATACATATTTGTAGCCTTTTTGCTCTTTCTCTTGATATCTACACATACCTTAATCAATCTCTACACTTAATGTATGTTAAATAGATCTTCCTAATCATTAATGATAAGTAATCACTAAAATGAAAATTAACTTAAAAATTCACATACTAAAGTCAGGTCTTTGATTGACACTTGCTCAACTAATCCTTTTGGTTAGCTGGCTCATTGAACAAACAGGACTTATGCTTTGGGATTATGGAAGTAACTTTATTTTTATCTCCTACTTTCCTTTTAAAGCTGTTCAGTGGAGAAAGACTTGGCTTTGCCCTCTGGATGAAAACTCAAGCAGTTCCATCATATTTCTGGTCACTCTCAGGTAATAAAAATCCTTACAATCCCTTTAGGTCACAAACACAGCCTTAACATAGCGATTGAAGCTTCTCCCTCCTTTAGCTGTAGCCTGTTGCAGGTGAGAGGCTGCGATCCAGGAGAGGCGGGAGGGGTCAACTACTTCTCTTTTTTTTCCCACTGCCACCATCCTTACCCCATCCCCTCCCACTAGATGCCGTCTGTTAGGAACTCTGCCAGGAGCCAGGACAGAAGCAGGCATGGCAGGAAGGAGAGGAGAAGTGGGGAGACAAGAAAGTCTCTACTGAGCTGGTACTAGATGGCTTCCTGCTCTCTGGGCTAAAGAGACAGACCCACATGTGTACAGACCCCTGATTTATATACTAACAAGGTCCTGGTGCAATTCATGGGGGAGTACAGATGTTATTTTCAATAATAGTGCTGGGATAACTGGCTATCCACATAGAATACAAGATGAAACTTGACCCCCTACAATACTCTATACACCAATTTTAATTTGAGATGGATCATAGAAGTAAATGTAAAAATGGGAGAATATTTTCATGACTTTGAGGCAAGAAATGATATCTCAAACAGGGCACACAAATTACCAAATATAAAATAGATTGTTGATAAATTAGACCTGATTAAAATTAATAACTTCTTTCCATCAAAAGATATGTGAGTGGAAAGGCAAGACACAGGGAGAAGGTATTTGTATACACATATCTGACAAAGGATTCCTATTAAGAATACATAACCAACTCCTTCATATCAGTAAGAAAGACAGACAATCCAATAAAAAATGGGCAGGCCAGACATAGTGGCTTGTACCTGTGATATCAGCTACTTGAGAGGCTGAGGTGGGAGGATCACTTGAGGCCAGGAGTCTAGGAGATGGAGATCAGCGTAGGCAACATCACAAGACCCTGTCTCTAAAAGAATTTTAAAAATTAGCCAGGCATGGTGGTATGTGCCTGTAGTCCCAGCTACTTGGAAGGCTGAAGCAGGAGGATTCCTTGAGCCCAGGAGTTCAAGGCTGCCTGGGCAACAGAGTGAGACTCTGTCTCAAAATTTGAAAAAATTTAAAAAAAGGGAAAAGTGGGGAAAGACTTGAACAGGCCCCTAACAAAAAATAAACACATGCAAAGATTCAAAACATCAGTCATGAGGGAAATGTAAATGAAAACTCTAGTGAAGTGCTACTCCCAGAGTGGCTGAAATGAAAAGGGCTACTAATACCAAGTAAAGAAAAAGATGTGGAGCATGACTTCCTGATTTAAACTGGGACAACCACTTTGGAAAACTTCTTAACGGTGCCAAAGCGAAGTATACATATACCTTATAACCTAAAAATTCTACTCCTTTCTATATTACCAACAGAAAAGAATGCTTAGGTCACCAAAAGGCATGCATAAGAATGTTCATTGTAGCATTATTCATGATATTTAAAAACTGGAAACAACTCAAATGTTCATGGATCAATAAATCATTGCATATTTATATAATGGAGTACTACATAATATCGAAAAAGAATGGACTACTGCTATCCAAAACAACGTGGATGACTCTCACAGACACAGTGTAAAGTGAATGAACCTAGTTTTCATTTGTAGGAAATTCAACAATGGGCAAAACTAATTTATGGTGGATGATGGAGATCAAAACAGCAATTACTCTTGGTTGGGAGGGGCAGGAAGGAGCCTTTGTAGGAGTGGGTAATGTTCCATACCTCTATCAGAGTGGTGATTACATGGGTGTGGTTACTTAAAAAAAATTCATTAGGCTATACAGCTAAGATTTTACTGTATGTGATTCTACCTTAAAGAAAACAATGTTAATGCCACCTTCAATTGCTTTGTCATTGTTTTTCTTGAACACTTTTATCTCTTCTTCGAGTGCTTGTTATATAGAGATTATTTTTTCTTTAGTTCCTAGAGTTCATGAAGATTTATGGTAGCACCCCCTTACTCATGGTTTCTCTTTCCTCAGTTCCCGTTACCGTGGTTTGAAAACAGGTGAGTACAGTACAATGAGATATTTTGAGAGAGAGAGAAACTACATTCGCATAACTTTTATTATAGTATAATGTTATGATTGTGCTATTTGAGTATTAGTTATTGTTGTTAATCTCTTATTGTGCATAATTTATAAATTAAACCTTTTTTTTTTTTTTTGAGACAGACTCCCACTCTGTTGCCCAGGCTAGAGTGAGTGCCATGGCGTCAGCCTAGCTCACAGCAACCTCAAACTCAAGTGATCCTTCTGTCTCAGCCTCTTGAGTAGCTGGGACTACAGGCATGTGCCACCATGCCCGGCTAATTTTTTCTATATATTTTTAGTTGGCCAATTAATTTCTTTGTATTTTAGGTAGAGATATGGTCTCACTCTTGCTCAGGCTGGTTTCGAACTCCCGACCTTGAGCGATCCTCCCTCCTTGGCCTCCCAGAGTGCTAGGATTACAGGCATGAGCCACCACTCCCAGCCTATAAATTAAACCTTATCATAGGTATGTTTGTATAGGAAAAATCATGGTATATGTAGGGTTCGGTGCTATCTGCAGTGTCAGGCATCCACTTGGGGATCTTCGAAGGTATCCCCTGTGGATAAGGGGTGAATACTGTATTTGGTCATGATTTCACCAGTTTTCTGGCAAGATTTTTGAGCGTTTTTTTTTTAATCTGCTAATCGTTTTTCCCACTGATTTCCTCCTTTTGTTGTATTTTCCTAAAGATTTATGCTGTCTTCCTTGTGATTATTTCCCCTTTGAAAGAGGGCATTTTTCCTGCAGGGCGGACACACTGTATTTCCAGGGAACAACATCCAAATCATATTCTCTCCAGGGGGCGCCATTCACATAGAATACAATGTGAATAGTGTCTCCTAGAGACTCTGCTGCCTAGACAACCCATTTGCCGAAATACTTGTAGGTAAGGCACCAGAGCACTGTGCCAAACCTCTGCCTGAGCCCCGGTGATCCCAGCAGGGATTTGTACGTGTGCCTGTGTGAGCTGGTCTAGCCTTTCCTCCTCTTCAGAGAGAAAGGTTACAACTGCAGGGCTGCTCATTACTGACAGCCGTTCCTGCACCCTGTGCCCTGCTCCTCCGTTCTCCGCCAAGACGGTGGGTCTGCAAGAGTCTTTCCTCACCCTGCTGCCCTGCCCCTTTGCCATCTCAAATGGGGTCTAAGGGAGCCTCAATAACTGGCCTGAATAAAGGCTCGTGCTAAGCAAGGTATTGTTTGTTTTGCACCTCAGAGTAGCCACTTGAGTCTGAACATTTTGAGTCTCGACACCCTGTCTGCAATACGCAATCTCCAGCTATTTGTCTGAACCTCCTTCTTACCCTAACTGGATCATCACCCTGGAAGAAAGCCTTCCTTCATATATATTAAGATTCAGGATAAAAGCAACTTAGTCACTTCATCAAGATAAAGTTTCTTATTGTTGTTTTCAGGCGATTTGAAATATTTTCTTCTCACAAACAATGCTGCAATTGTACATAACTCTGTTTCTTTTTGTGCCAGTGTATCAATAGAATACTAGAATACTGGTTAAAAGGGTATGTGCTTTTGTAATTTACATCAATATTACCAGAATGCCCTTCCAGAAGTTGTACCAATTTATACTCCCATCAGTAAGCATGCCCATTTCCCCAGACCCTTGCCAACACCATGATTTATCATCCATTTTGGTCTGTGCCATTGTAAGACATGAAAACTGGAATCTTGCTTTCATGAGGGAAAACATGAGGGAACATGTTTTTAAATAACATGTTTTCATTTCATATGTTTAAGAGTCATTTGTCTTAGTGTTCCCTTTGTATTTCCTTTCTTTAAACTGTCCATATTGTTGGCCGCTTTCCCACCGGGTGTTGTTGGTTTTTACCTTATTGATTTGCAGGAACTCTTTATATTAGGAAATCAGTTCTCTGTGATGTGAGTCACAAATATCTTTTTCAGTTTGTCATCTGTCTTTTGACTTTGTCGTGGTTCTTGTCTGTGGGTTTTAAAAAATATTCATGAAGTTGCAATTATGGATCTTTGATGACTTCTGTGTTTTTTACAGAAAACATGATCTTCACTGTAACGCAAGATGAGACTGTGTTCACTACCTATGGAGAAACAGGGCTCAGAATGAATTCCTCAGCATCATGTAGTATGGCTTAAGGATCAGATTTGATGGGAGAAGACTACAAGGCAGGGTCGCACGCAGAGAAAATGAGTCATCTCGCCATCCTGTGGAGAGACATATCAGGGCACCCAGCCAGGCACAGAGTGGGTTTGAATTTAATGGAAGGCTCCTCCCTCCTCCCCCATCGCTATTCCTTCTTATAGGGCAAGCATAAAAACAATCTTATCTGTGGGAGGGATAATCAGACTACTGGGCACCAGGAAGTCTAGATTTGGTGTTTAGAATTATGACTATTTACAGGAATTGTGTAGGAAAGCCAGCTGCCCAGAGCTTGGGAACTGTGGGACCAGAGAGAAGTTATAGAATAACTATTGAGGAGGATAAATATTAAATATGTTGATTTCCTAATCTTTTAGAGCCTGGGGTTCAAAAGATTTCATTTAAAGCCAATAACTCAGATACCAGTTGTATAAATACCCTTAATAGTACAAAGGAAAACCCTAAGACTAATACTACAATCAACTAAAATTGGGTCAGATTCTTGATTTCAATAATAAAATCTATACTAACTAGTTTAGGCAGAAAGGGATTTATTAAGTAGCTCATATAAGCATTGGAAGGGCTGGAAGAACCCGCTCTCGGCTGGGCTTCCAGTAACAACTCTCAGAACCACACTGCAGAACTGGCCTGGTGAGATGGCGGCTGCCACCATCAGCACCAGTCATACCCAGGAAGAGGCTCCCTCTAAACCACGAGCTGCTCCACCAACTGCAGAAGTGCCCCCCACCCCCGCCCTGCACAGAATATTCTTCCTCCAGACAGGTGCATGGCTCCTTCCCTGGGCCAGCTCCTCGCTGGTATCCCCTGCCTGGGTCTCCGCCCGTGCCCCACTGTGGGATGCTCCTTTCTGCCTGAAGTCAGTTTAGTTGGGTTTCTCAGAGTCCTGCTGTGTGGGAGGCTCTGTGTCACATAGTCGGCCTGACCTTTGCCACAGGAAGTCAACTTGAAGGGGGAAAGCCTGAAGCTTTGAGAGCTTGTCCCAAAGGTGAAGACATAACTCACCAAGGCAACTGGTATAGACAGCTTGGACATTCATGATGTTACCCTCATGGGGGTCCTCTGAACCTCCGTCCTGTTCAGGTCTCCCAAAGCCGCCACCCACATGGGAGGCAGTTAAATGTGTTAGGCAGTGTGCTAAATGTCAGGGGTACAAAGATGAAACAGGGGAAGAGGAAAGAAATCTCACTACCTTCCACCAGAGCAGGTGAAATGAAGCATGTTGCTGACGGTCAAATATTGGTTTGGGGCCAGGGAGAAAACAAGATGAAAAAAGCAAGTGACATTTTATCTGGTTGGAAAAGCTGAGTGTTTATGGCAAGTGAACCTAGGATCATGGAGGGAAATGGTGTGGTTGGAAGCTGTGATCACAGAGCAGGGTGCTGGAAGGCCCTGGGGGTGGTCAGGAAAGGGGTTCTGGGCCATTGGGGTGCACTGTTCAATATGACAACCACCTGCTACATGCAGCTATTAGGCACTTGAAATGTGGCTGCTTTCATATGTTGAAATGACAATATTTTGAATATATTGTGTTAAATAAGATGTATTATTAAAATTAATTTTGCCTTTTTTTTACCTTTTTAATGCAATATTAGAGAATTAAATTACATATGTGGCTTACATTCTATTGCTATTGGACAGTGCCAAGGTAGATAATCAGGAGAAGGATCCATGGGGCAGGAGCCTTTTCATCTCTTCTTTCCCCCTCTCTGGTCCTTTTCTTCCACCTTCTCTCTTCTTAGAATGAATTTAAAGACCAAAAATGGTTTTTAAATGGTGTGCTATCTATCTTCTTTGCTTTGCGTGATCCCAGTGTTGAACCGGCTCTCTTTCATGTACAGGCTTTTTTTACGGCATGTACAGGTACATTCTGACTCCTCTTGTCTTACCTTACCTATAAAGCCAACATTGGCTCAGATTGACAGCAAATAGGTGTGAAGGAAAAGCTCTAAAAAGTTTTATAATTGACTCCCGAACTCAGAGCTTTGCAGAGACTGAAAGCAGAAGCTGCAGTTCATTCATTCATTCAGCAAATATTTATTGAGTGCCTCCCAGGTGCCAGAGATTGCTTTAGATGCTGGAGAGACATAAACAGCACAATGTCACTGCTTTCCTGGAGTTCATGTTCTTGTTTGTAATGGTCTTTGAAGTGCTTGAAAATCGAAGTTTTGAGATCGGTGTTATTGCCTTGATATGCCGACAGTGTCAGTCCTCTTTTTCCAAGGAATATGTGGGTAATGGAGTGAGGGGTGGGAAATAGATGTTTGGGACCGCAAAATAAAACCATCTTCCCAAAACAACATATTTGTTGTTGATTGGAAACTCAGTGATTGGAAACTCCATAGCTTTCACGGACATAACCTAAATGAGTGAATGGGGTGTATCAGTCAGTGTTCTCCAGAGAAACAGAACTAATAGGATGTGTGTGTGTGTGTGTGTGTGTTTGTATATGAGTGAGACAGAGAGAGTTATTTTACAGAATTGGCTTATGTGATCGTGAAGGCTTGGTGAGCACAAAATCTGATGGACTAGGCAGGCAGGTTGGAGGCAGAAAAGAGTTGCTATTTGAGTTCAAAGGCAGTTTGCTGGCAGAATTTCTTCTTGCTTCAAAGGAAGATCAGTCTTTGTTCTCTTAGGTCTTCAACTGATTGGAGGAGGCTCACCCACATTATGGAGAGTAATCTACTCTAAATCCATTGATTTAAATGTTAATCTCATCCCAAAACCACCTGCACATAAAATATCCAGAATAACATTTGACCAAATATCTGGGTGCTGCGGCCCACCCAAGTTGGCACATAAAAGTCCATCACAGGGTGGGGAGGGGAATATAAGACAATCAGGTGTTGGGGAGCTGGGGCTAATTGGAGACATCATACCCCTCCCAGGACATTAAAATTAAAAAACAAAAACAAAGAACCCACACATTGGAGCTAAAACAAAAACAAGTGTACAGACTAAATTTGGCCCTAGGTCCCTAGAGCCTTGGGCTTAGAGGTTCGGTGTTTAAACATGTCAGTGTTCTCAGTCTTCACTTTAACGTTACACATCTAGTTTTGTTTGTTTTTTTTTTTTTTTTTTTTTTGAGACAGAGTCTCACTCTGTTGCCCCGGCTACAGTTCTTTGGCATCAGCCTAGCTCACAGCAACCTCAAACTCCTGGGCTCAAGCAATCCTACTGCCTCAGCCTCCTGAGTAGCTGGGACTACAGGCATGCACCACCATGTCTGGCTAATTTTTTCTATATATTTTTAGTTGACCAATTAATTTCTTTCTGTTTATAGTAGAGACGGGGTCTCGCTCTTGCTCAGGCTGGTCTCGAACTCCTGAGCTCAAACAATCTGCCCACCTCGGCCTCCCAGAGTGCTAGAATTACAGGCATGAGCCACCGCACCTGGCCTACACATCTAGTTTTGAAGCGACTGAGTAGTTTCCTTCTCCAGGAACTAGGAGAACCATTTTCTGAGGTGGAAGAGTGAGCTCCACCTAATTGTGTACAGAGTTGATTGTCAGATGCAGATTCTATCCGAGATTCAAGAGGGAGATGCTGAGAGTATCTTGTGCTGGACCCTCCCTGACTTGTCACCTGCCTTTAGGGACTTAATTTGATTTGAAGGCTAGTATCCATAGTATTTGAAATCACTTGTTATTTAATAGACACGATTCTGTTGTTGTTGTATGAGACAGCCTTTTGGAGCCAATCAAGTCAAAAGGTGGCTCCCTGTTAATTGTTGATGCCATTCCCTTTCATGCAGACTTCCTGGTGTGTTTGAACTTTTCCCAAGTCTGCACGCCATGTTAATGCACCCTATGGAGAGATTATTTTTAGTCATCAAATTCCTTAACATGTTGGTGATGAATTTATGCTAGAGAATCTTTTTTGTGTGCATTTAAAAAATCAAATCACAGCATGGGTTTCATCTGGGAACCACATGTCTAGGAAAGTAATTATTTCAAACCGAAGGGCACAACCGACTGTAGCTAAAATGGATCCAGTTTATAGGCCATACTTGCTAATAAAGCACTGTACTCCCAACAAAGTCACTGTGCCACACACTGTGCACTAACCACTAGCCTTGTAAAGTGTTTCCTGCATGACTACAATACTTGGGATGTGAAGTTTGAGGGAGTTTGTAGTCTCTGGAAATGGAAGACAGGAACCAGGTAAAGCTGTCAATTTTGAGAGGTTCTGAGGCCATGAAGTACAGATATAAGAAAACAGAACTACACCAAAGTTTTAGAAAATCTGCTACCTGTATTAACGTTGACTGTAGTTATAAAAGTAAATTAGATTGTAAGTTCCTTCAAGGAAAGGAAGTAGCTTATCCCCAGCACATACCTGCTTTGAACAGGTACTCTGATGATGAAAGGAAATAAAACCTTGACCTCATGAAGAAGAAGACTAGCATCTCCTGTAGCTGTCATTCAATAAATGATCATTAAATGAGGGTAGAGAAGGACAATTATACCCCTTAAGGAGTAATTCTGCTAACCTTTGCTTCTATGTGTATGCACATCCATGTAGGTAACTCTCAGCTTCCTCAGAAAGGCATTTCTCCCAGCGGACAAAAACCCGTAGCAGTGAACTGGAGGACTTGGATCTTGATTCTGAGACTTCTCTCTGTTAGATCTTGAATATATCACCATATGTCTCTGAGACTCAGTGTATTCTGTATAAATCACTTATGAAAATACAATGGGCACATGGACTAGTGCATTCATTTGGGACAGCAATCCAGCCGTACCAAGAGAACTTGAGTGAGAGTAATCCATATGGCCCTGCAGTCCCCAAGAGAAGCTCACCTGAGGCCCATCAGGTCACTTTTATGAGGATATTCCTTGCATAGAGAGAGTATGTGTCAATCTAGTATTCATCTCAAGGGAAATTAAAATATGAAGAATCCTTATCATGAAATTCTCTGCAGCAATTAGAAGTGATGAACTAGAGATATACAGAGCAACATGGACAGACATTTAAAACATAGTCTTGAGTAAATAAACAAGACATAGAACAAGATTATAGAACAATACCATATTAGCTCATGAAAATCACATTCGTGGAAAACAACCCATGTATATATCAAAGATAAATACCTGTCTGAGGACACATTCCAAACATATTAGACAGGATACCTATGGAAGTGAAGGCTGGGAAAAATAATGATATAAAGTAGAAGAGGGGCCTTATTCAGAACCAATGATGAGAATGTGACATAAATACCTCCAGCCTAATGAAAAGCATAGGAAACACTGTCATTCTTCACCCCCTCATAGTTGGAATTGTTTCACGCATCCTTCTTGCTATCATGGGGTTTCTTATTTTCAAATTGTTCTTTGGGAGTCCATGGCTTTTCCTATACTCTGTTCAGAGACACCATCAGTAAAACTTAGAGTTCATATATGGTTTGCAAATATCCTTTTGTTTTTTAGATTTACCTAATCAAATTAAGCATTAGATGTAAATATAAAGTAATGAGTTTTTAAACTTGATTCAAATGAATGTTATTTATTCCAAAGTAATCATAAATTCCAGCAGTTCTGCCAATGCTTGAAACATTTTTGGATCTTTGTGTGTGTGTGTGTGTGTGTGTGTGTATGCATGCATTGTGTATGTGCACAATGTGCTTAAGGATCAGCTAAACTTTATATTATTTTAAAATCTAGCCTTATGTTATCTGGTCGCTGCCCACCTCTCTCCAATCTCATCCCATCCCACTCTACCCACCTTGCCCACAGCTCTCCAGGCACTTGTGCCTTCTTTCAGTTTCTCCAGTTCCTGCAATGCATTCTTGCTTGGAGCCTTTGCAGTAGCCATTCCATTTGTCTGGGAGGCTCATCCTTCTGGTCTTCCTTCTCAGGGTGGGCTCCTTCCTGTTGTTCAGGTCTCACGTACATGTCACATTAGCTAAAGAACCACCTAATAACTTGCTGTCTCACCATCCTGCTTTTAATTCTTTCCATAGTCACCACTATCAGATATTTAGTTGTTTATTGACTATATCCCCAATTTAAATAAAATTCACATATCTTCAGTGCCAAGAAAGGTGCCTGTCACACGGTAGATGCTGTGAGAATGTTTATTGAGTAAAGTCAAGAGTATGATTCACTCAGATCTCTGCACTTGAGATCCAAAAAAACAACCAACATAAATATCAGGGATTATTGTAGATTCTTTCTCCCTTGCTAATTTGTTTATTCTTTTGTCACTTCATGACTTACTTTGAATCACATATGCCTCGTTATAAATGTATCTATTTTTGCTACTAAACTGTGGGCCTCTGAAAAGAATAAACTATATTTCTAATTTTTCATATCTCCTAGAAGATTTAACATAAAACTTTGATATTCTGAGTACTAGATATATATTGTTATCAGATTCAACCAAATATGAATGGCATGAATAAGAGAGTGTGTGTGTATGTGCATGTGCGTGCGTGCATGCGTGCGTGTGTGTTAGATAGAGAGTGAGAAAGTCCAAGAGAATGTTCCTATGGGCCTGTTTGAGTACATTTTGTGCCAGTGATTTTTAGATTAATTTTGAGGGTCTGCTTACATTTAGAAAGTGTAAATTTGGCCAGAGATCAAATTTCTGGACACGTTGTCATAACAGCCCGAATTCTGCAGAACCTAAGACAACTTAGAGAAAATGTGATAAGGTCATCTACTTAAGATGGTACATCCCCATTTTACATAATACTCTCCTCCTTTTACATGAAGAGCAATGACTCTTAAAGGGGGCTGAGGCCACAAAAACCGGGATTACCCCAGTATTTAACTGGAGTACGTGGAGCAGATAGGCTGAGCTGCTTGAGGACTGACCCTGTGTCCTGCTGAATTTTCTCTGCAGTGACTAGCACAGTGCATGATGCATAGGGAACACTTAACAAAAGCTTGCTAAATGATGGATTAAATTTAAAAAATGGAGAAATGAAAAGTAATGAGATTGATTCTTTCATATGACTCATAAATTGGCTCAGAAGGAACTCAATTGAAGAGTTCCAAAAATGCATCATTGGCCTAAATATGTGGTCTCTATAGAACACATATTTAGCTGTAGAAATGGTATTTGCTATTCATCGTCACCGTCTTCCAGTCTCTCAGGCTGGAAACTTAAGAAGCTCACATGAGTCATCCACTGTTCTTCCCTCTCATATCTAAGCAGTCATTAATTCCTGCCAGCTTTATCTTGGGAATATCCTCGGCCCGTTGCCTTATTTTCTAATTTCTAAACAACAGCTGCCAATCTTTCCTCTTTGCAATCAATCCTCCCCCAACTCATCAAAGCTATTCTTCTGTAGCTAGTGTATTAAACAAGATGGACTTGGCAGAGTTCAAATAGAAACCAACTTGTTCTATCTTATGATTGTGCTATGGTTTGAATGTGTCCCCCAAAATTCACATGTTGGAAATTTAATCCTCAATGCAACAGTGTTGAGAAGTGGGTCCTATAAGAGTGGATTAAGGCCGGGCATGGTGGCTCATGCCTGTAATCCTAGCACTCTGGTAGGCCGAGGTGGGAATATCGCTCAAGGTCAGGACTTTGAAACCAGCCTGAGCAAGAGTGAGACCTTGTCTCTACTAAAAAAATAGAAAGAAATTAGCTGGACAACTAAAAATATATAGAAAAAATTAGCCAGGCATGGTGGCACATGCCTGTAGTCCCAGCTACTCGGGAGACTGAGGCAGAAGGATTGCTTGAGCCCAGGAGTTTGAGGTTACTGTGAGCTAGGCTGACGCCACGGCACTCTAGCCCAGACAACAGAATGAGATTTTGTCTCAAAAAAAAAAAGAGTGGATTAGGTCATGAGGGCTGTGCCCTCATGGATGGATTAATGCTGTTATTGCAAGGGTGGATTGGTTATTATGGGAGTGGGTTCCTGATCAGAGGAAGATTTCTTCCTCTCCCTCTCCTACTTCCTTTCCCTCTCCCTCTCCTTCTCTGTCTCATGCGTGCATTCTCTCTTGCTCTTCTGCTTTTTGCCATGCGATATGGGCCCCTTGGACTTTTCGGCCTCCAGCACTGCAAGAAATAAATTCCTGTCCTTTATAAACTACTCAGTTTCAGGTATTCTGTTATAGCAGCACAAAACAGACTAAGACAGACTGTCCTTTTAAAACTGCTTTCTCAAATCTTTCGTCTGGTTACTATCAGGTATTAAAAAGTTCAGGCCAATCTAATATCAGAACTTTAATTTCTTACCCAAATTAAAGTTTTCCCTTCCACTAGTGGGAGCCATGCCCAGATTTGGAAACATGGTGAAGAAGGGAGTTACAATCATTTTCTCCTTTCTGTGTCACCTCCTTTTGCACTAGCTGGGCCCGGGAGACAGGGGATTAGAGAAAAAGAGGCCAGGCCTTCAGTGGCTCTTGCAGTTGTAATCATAGCACCCTCAGTGAGTGGCAGATCTAATGGGTATTTCTCTAGTGGGGTGCTTTTGAGGATTTATTTAGAGAACCATCCTCCCTCAGACCTCCTACTATAGCATTCCCTTGCTTGGACAATGCCCACTTCAGCTAGGCTCTTAAAGTTTCCCCTTTATTACCTGGATTCCAGAAGACCACCCTACATAATGTTTCCTGTGTTGGAATCATCTAGAAGGGCCTCTTAGATGGGGGTCTCTAAGATGACTCAAGTCCAGCTGTCTTCCTTATGTCTACCTGGCACAAACTTCCCCAGCATTTCTGCAAGTGCAGTTTGTTCCTGCTGGAACCCACATGCTTTGCTCTGCTGCCCAGGGTACAACCAACCAGCCTCCCACTGAAGACTTTTCTCAGTGAAATCAGAAGGCAACCTCCGTCCCTTCTCTTAGTCTTCTCTAGGAAGCCTAGAGACTCCTAGAGACATGTGATGGTCTAATCATGGCAGAACTGGCTCCAGACTACCCTCTTTGCCAGTCCTGCCTAGACAGTCTTATACCTCACTTAGGATGTGGAGAGGGGACTTAAACCTAATATTCTCAGCTTTGGAGCCTCAGCCAAAACTATGAGAAAGGCAAAGGCCTATTTTAACATGCTGTTACATTCCTTTAAAGACATCAGATACTATTTTGTTTTGTTTTAATTAACTGTTCCAAGTTTACAATGCTGATTTTTGAAGTCCAGACTCAGAACAGACATCTGAAGTGGATTGCTGGACCCTCATCATTTTGCAAATGAGAAAGCAAATTTCAATTTGAATTGGGAATTTGACTGACTTATAGAAGATCACACAGCTAGTAATGACAAGACCAGGGCTCGATCCTATGTCTTTGGCCTCCAAATATTATGCTTTTCTTACCACATTATCCTGCCTATAATGCCTCTCCTTAAAAGGGACCAGAGACATTTGCTCCTGAAACAAAGTTACTTGTACATAAGTATCAAATGAAAATAATATAGACTTCTAATGATTTTCAAAAAGCCTATGAACTGGATGCTGTGATTATAGATGATTTTAACTTTTTGGCTTATCTATATTTTCTAAATTTTCTATGATAATTATATGTTTCTTTTATTGTAAGGAAACAAAACATAAAATTATCCTTTTTAAATGTAGGTTTCTATTAGAGGAAATAATTCCATATAAATGAAAACAAACATGCATTTATACAGTTTTTGGAAAGTCTATTGGAGTAGATAGAACAAGATCTGAGTTACAGTCCTGGCTCTAGTTAACTGTATAATCTTGAGTTAGTCATTTGACCTCTTTGGGATTCATGTTCTCAAATGTAAGGTGGGGATCCTGGAAAATATAAAATCTAAACCGCTTTCTAATTCTGAAAAGACAAATTACTTCTTAGAAGCCTGTGAAGAGCAATTATGAGAATTTACATGAAAAAAATCTCAAAATATAAAGCTCCATGTGAATTTATGGCAATAAAGGACCATGACTTTGCATCATTCTCTACCATGAACCTTCCAGTCAAGTGTGATCAGCCTTGACATTTTATCCAAGTAAAGCACTTCTAACTCTGCATTTACCATCACAGTCTCCACTTATCCTCAGCTCCCACCTCTTCCAGGAAGTCTCCTTGGCTACCAGAACCCTCATTGGCCCTCATTCCAGTTCCTACAGACTTTGAGCCTGCACTACACTATTTAGCTAATGATTTAATGCTCTTCTGTGTTGCACACTGTGATTCCTTGCATATTCTATTTTTTCTCCAGTGCATTGCCTGCAGACAGCAGCCATGCTTGCTGTCTCTTTTTCCCCAACCCTTGCTCAACATAGGCTGCGCACACAGGGGCCTCCATATATGCACATTAGTGGGAAATGTCTATTAGAAGGAGAAGGATCTGCAAGGTCCAATTGGAGACTCAAGGTCTGTGGGGTTCCCAGCTGTCCCTGGAGCTGGGTGTCCTCCACAGCCAATCTAGGGTCTAGAAGACAATTACATTTATTCCTTTTCCTAACTGTCGCTTTGGGTCTTTCCCCAACCTGGCCCCAGGCAAGGCTGACTCAGGGTTGCTTTACTGTTGCCGTTACTTCCTGGAATTGGACCCATGGTTTGAACCTCCTCTGGAAAAGGGATCACAAGTCTCTCCTTACACTGCTGGCTCCAGGCCACCTTCCTTGGGCCAGGCTGAGGGAGTGGAGTCAGCCAGAGCACTCAGCTATCTGGGGTATGCTCTGGGCCTCTTGGCTGAGAAGGCCAAAACATTCGTGGTCAGCTCTGTTGATTTTCTCTCTCCCCAGGACCTGGGGAGAAAGGAGGAAGCGCCTCCTTTCTTCCCACTCTGGCTGGTCTCATCCATTCCTCTTCCCTCCTTCATGCCTCCTCCTCTCTCCATGTCACAGCCCTCATTTTCCTCTCTGTGACCCCCATCTCTCCGGCAGTCTTTCTGTCAGCTTTAATTTTTTTTTTTGGCCGAATTCTCAATGCCAAACCTTTAATTTTTCGCCCTCTCTTTTTCATCTCCTCTTCTTTCCCACCCAGACCCAGCTCTTGCCCTCTCTGTCAGTCCACCTTTCTGTTTCTGGCTGTTTCCACGGTGTTCCCTGTGCACAGCGTGGACAGAGTGCAGGGAGGTGATGGCCACTCTCCAGGGCCAGGTGGGGAACTAGGGGACTTTCCGTGCATTTCCCCATTGTCAGAGCTGGGCAACAGAATGATTGCGTCAGGCTGCACCTCAGAAGCTGGTCTAGGGTCCTGACAGGCGTCATCTCACATCCTGTCCCACAGAACTGGCCTGGAGATGGCAGCGGGGCTGGTGTCAGGCTGCAAAGTTGGGGGTGGGGGTGCGGGTAGCTGAAGGCCTGGGAAGTAGGCCACACCTGCTCCGCTGCACGGTTCTGCGCTCCGCCATCAGCCCTCCCGAGCACACTGCCTCAAGTCACACATCCAAAGTGAAATGTGGGTGTTTTAGTCACTGAAGAGAATCCTTAATACTGCTCCTTCAGCACATAGCTGTCTCTCCCATGCCAGGAACCGCGGGGAGCCTATTGCTTCTCGTCCTGAACTGGGTCCAGAAGCGTTAGGTGAGGCTCAGTACAATTTTCAGTTGTTATCGTACGAGGCCCTTGGAGACGCTTCTCAATTCTAGCAATTAGCCACACAGGGGTCAACCAAGTGTTCTCAGCTCTAATTAACAGCTGTGTTGAATCTGGGACACACACAATTCCTTTGGGGATGCTCTCTTCAAACAGAAACAAAACCAGAATATCAAGCTCTTTCCTCCTTTTCAGAGGCTATGAAGTCTGAAAATCATCGCTGAAGATATTCTTAATAAAATATACCAGGAAGCTGAGTGGCTTCTGGGCTGAATGCATGAATTTAAAGGCAAAAATATAATCTTAGCTGTACTAGGAAATTACCCGGTGGGGCTCCGGAGGCCCTGGGAGTGCTGGGGGAATTAGGTGCCTCTCGGCGCCACGCCCAGGGCCCAGGACACCCAGCGGGCTACATGATATCATCACCACACAAATCAAAGGCTTGCTCTCTGGCTTCAAAAGGAAAAGGAAAAGGAACAGGATACTTTGTGTTGGGAGTCCTGCTCTGAGCGGGAGTTGCGCTGATGCCTGTTCAAGTTGTTCCCTGGGTATTCTGGCTCCTTGCCCTGCCTGACAGCTGCAGGAGTTCTGTAAGAAATCTGAGGGACAGTTTCCTTTGCAGCCATGACTGAGAATGCAGGATCAAGAGCTTTGCAGACAGAAAAGACATTACCCTTCAAATATCCCAAGTCATCTATTGGGGTCAACAAGCAGCTGGCAAAAAGCAGGGCAGCTGGCAGTCCAGCCCTGGACGGAGAAACTGGATGCCACCGGGAACCAGCCAGTTGAATTTTTCTTTACTAACTGAGAGCAAATGCACAGAGGCATTTAAAAATAAGTATATTTTAATCCTGAAATATTTCAAATGAACAGAAACGTACAGAATAATAGCTGTGGCCCCAGATCAGTAAACATTCACTTTGTGTCACATTTATTTCACATCTTTTTCTAAATATGTATTCATTTGAACCATCCCCGGCCCCATTCCCCACTCCCATCCTGAGGTTGGTATGTGCCTTCCTGTGTATCTACAACCAAGGGTGTATGTACCTGTGGCTGCATCCCTAAGCAATAATGTCCTTCTCTCTGTTTTTGAAATGTGTGTAAGTGGTATCATTCCATACTTCTCCTTTTGCAACGTGTTTTTTTTTTTTTGTTTTTTTTTGAGACAGAGTCTCACTCCACTGTCTGGGCTAGAGTGCTGCCTGGCTCAAACTCCTGGGCTCAAGCAATACTGCCGCCTCAGCCTCCCGAGTTGCTGGGACTATAGGCATGCACCATCATGCCTGGATAATTTTTTATATATATACTTGTAGTTGTCCAGCTAATTTATTTCTA